>JBBPFQ010846315.1:0-12339 GCA_037974815.1 Kaempferia elegans
TCTACTGGAGGATTACTTGGACTTGAGAGATGGATATATGGTGTTTGGTATTGCAGTTGTCATTTAGGAGGTACCTTTGGAGATAGTAACTTCAAAATTTATGGTGACTTGGGGTTTGACTAGAGTATTTACATGGTAATGTTATGTAGTTTAGTGATATAATGATTGCACAAATTAATATTTTGTAGGGTTTGCCCTCGGTACCGGAATGTGTGAAGAATTTGATTTATTATGTTGTTCTATCTGCTTGATTTTCTTCTAGTGCCTTTATACTTTTACTTCATTGGTTGTTGATTTTGTACTATTATTGGTCCTCAATGATTTGCATGCATGTTGAAGTAAATAGTTTTGTGCATAGTGATATATTGAGTCATTTCCTTGATTTTGTCTCTTCTTTCTTGATCAAGCCATTTCCTTGAGCACCTAAGGTGAGCTCACAAAAGCAAGGGAAATGATGAAGAGTAAAGCAGTAGCCCTCACCTTCGCCGAGAGATGCAAGGTATTCCTCTTGCTTGACTGAGCTCTCTTTGTGGGTCCATCAAAAGTTTGTGGTGTTCTCATGTTGTCTTTTGTTCTTGATCATAGAACATTGTGGCAGTGAACTGGCAAGCACACTTGAACACCATCAAAGCCGATGCCAAAGGAAGGTACAAAAGATACTATCTCCCTTTTCTGTTATCTCAAATATTCATTTTGTTTATGCGAGAGTGGCTTTTGGTTGCCTTGGTTGCTCCAACAGCAAGCAGGAGATTTACACGTCTAAGGTTCACTATATATCGAAACGGGGAAAACCATATCTCTGGGTGCAAGAAAGTGATTTGCATAACATGGTGTGTGCTTCTTTGCTTCTGATGGCAGTGAATTTTTTTATCTTTCTTTCAAGATGTGAGATAGGTTTAGACTATATGCATTGGACTTATGTGCTTTCTTTTCTTGCTTGTAGAATGCTATCATTGATGAACGTGCTTCTCTCTCTGTGAGCAGCGTCATTCCAGGTCCGCTTACAAACTTGCTTAAATCCCTAAAGAAGGTCAGTCTGATGTTTGTGACAAGTTCTTCTTACTAGTCCATCCCTACAGTACTTGTTCTTTCAGTGCTCAAAAACATTTTCACCATTTTTGGTTGAATTTCAATCTTTTGAGCAGATAAATGACATGAAATTTGTTTTTGTTCTAGGCCATCCCTTTATAATGATCATGATACAATATATAGTCCTTGTCAGACTATTGTTTGCCAAGTATGAAGCGTTTTTAGCAAATATGTGATGCAAAATGAATGCCTTTGGAGCTTGAATTTTTCCATGATAAAGAACATCCAAAGGATATATCGTTCTCTTTCTGACAATTTTCTTTATTGCAGTTCCCAGCTCGAGTTGCTTTGACTGGTGATATCAAACTTATTGAAGACGATAAGGTATTCTTTTTACCCTCTTTTGTTTATTTTTTGATAGGCCATATAATGGTTTGCGTAGTCATAGCATTAATCCATCCATTTTCTCATCTTAGCTGAACTACAGAAGTTATAATGATGATATTTACAATTTAATCATGATGTTTAAAGATTTTATGATGTTTCATTTCATCCTATTGTTTCTTTGAATCAAGGCTCAAGTTGTCGTGGAAAGTCTTGCAAAGTCGGTTGTATCTGAACATGAAACAGTTGACCAATCTAGTTATTCAGTTTCATCCTTACTGAGTTCTGCCAGTACCAGCTGTGGATCAAGAAGCGAGCATCTACAGTGGTTATTGAAGGAAAATTGCAACTACAATATTTATAAATTCAATATAAGGTATGTCACGTAATTTGTTATTACAATCATTGATGTAGAAAGATCTACTTAATTGTTTTTAGATATTCTGTGCACTCCATTGTAAATGAAGGGAAAATCAAGTTTGTGCTGACGAGGCACATAATTTTCTAGTTTAACAGAGTCGAAAGGTTTTTCTCCCATTTTGGTGATCCTGAACATGGATTAGAAAATAATAAAGCGTTATAAGATGTTCTGAACATAGGAATGTCACTGCATACAGCATGCAAGTTACTAAGCTGACATTAAAGAGTTCAAGTGCACACAACCTTTCTAGCATACATATTTTTCATGTAGGTATCTAGTGCTTCTGTGCTTACATGACACCCTTCTCTCTCAATTTAGGGGAACTAGAACTATAACACAAAACTCATAATTTTTTAACAGTTCTTGTTTGTTTGTCCCTTTAGGAATAGGAATATCAGTTTTTGACGAGATATTTTGAATATTTTGTATAACCCAATGTTTTTCACTTCTTTAGAGAATTCACAGTGTGAAACATCATGTTTTACTATGGTATGCCAAAATAATCTTTTGGTTGCAGATCATGTAGCTATCTTGATGGAAATGGGGGAGCTCATGATGTGGAACTGAATGAGGTTGAAGTACCTAAAGTAGATCTCTTATGTAAGATTTACAGTTGCATGCTTTTCTGCATTGCTATAGTTAGGAATCAAGCAAAATCAACCCTAGCTACACAATCTACTTTTCGTACATTGTTCTTGTTATCCTAATTTAGCATTATATTTTTACTTAAACTCGTCTTTCCTTGTGTCTAGTGCCTTTTTCTGAGAAGATAATTGATGGAATCAACCAAAGCCAAGCAAGGCGCAGAGCTTTGATGCTCTTCTGTTTGGAGTACTATAATACAATGGCAAGGGTATGTTCTGACCTCTGTTTTATCTAGTAAATCTGCATATTTACAATCGTTGCATTAATTCAGAATTAGGAGTTTTAGTAGGTTTCTGTTAGTTTAGTTTCGTAGAGAGAAGAATTCTATGCCGGTGAAAAAAGGTCCATAAGCAACTACTATTAACTTGGATATAAACATTTTGGCTATGATTATGCCTAACCAATTAATTGGTTAGTTCACTCATTTTTATTAGAACAAAAAAACTTAGTTAACAATGATAAAATATAATAAAACTCATTTAAATGTAGATGAGAATATAGCAAGGGATCAAGCCACAATGATTTATATAGCCGACCCCACTTTGCGGTGAGATATCCTAAAAGGTTGCTTGTGTGATGGCAGAGCTGCCACTGTACCTCACATATCACTTATAAGAGAGCTCTCAAGTATGGATTGACCTGTAATCTTCGATGAGGTGAGGGAGATCATGACACTGTTAGTCTCACAAGATCTCGGTGCTACTACTGTCTTAGGATTAAAATTTGATTTGTGGTTAAATCTGCCAAATTAATGAGGCAGTCATCTATGTCGGTCGTGACAAGTTGAGCACAGAATGTTGTCCTATATCTTTGGCGACCGAAGATTCAGTGATCAGACCTGAAAGTAAAGGATAAAAAATTACTTCTGTATATGTATATTCCTTCTAGTTTTTCTCCAGGACATGTTGCTGTTATCTTACTAATCTTTCATTGTTGAATTAATGAAGGACGCTTTCGTTCTCTCCATCGACCACAAAGGATTTGACATCCTCGCAAAAGTAACCGAGGGCGTGACTAGCAGTAGCGTAAACTATCGATGGAAGGAGTTCAGGTTCACTTTCAAAGAGGAGGCACAGGACATGGAAGCCTTCTGCAACATGCTGGTTGAGTTGGAGGAGGAAGCTCTTCGAAGAGTCAAAACTTACAGCGGCTTAGGTTGAACTGCACTCAGGTCACCAAGCTGGTGATCATAATTCAACCAGGTTATCGACATTTCGACACTTCCTAGATACTAAAGATTTAAGGAAGGTGAAGACAAAGATTTCATTGTTGAGCTTAGATCCTAAAGAAGTGTAGTGAAATGGAATGGAACTCCTTGGACAATTAAATAATAGTACACATTGCTAATGTTATAGAAAATTATGGCTAATATTCTAGATCTTTTGATTAGTTCAACCATTGGAAATATTAGGAAAATTGCATATTTATTCTTATAATATTTCACGTTTTTCCTATATATATATTTTTCCATATCTCTGTCACAATTATTTCTACCTATTGAATTATTCAACAAAACAAAGTTTCAGCAGCAGTCTTCTTCGTTAATTTGATGTCATTAATATTATTATTTTTTATTTATGAATTTTTTGAAAAAGTGGTTTCTTGTAGATTAATCTACCTACATTGCAATATGATACGTGTAGAAAATTTTACTTTACCTCCTTCGTTAATTTTTTTTTTCATCAAAAAAAATGTTAACTTTTCCTCTAAAATTTTTAAATTCTTTTCACCTCGCCCCTTTACCTTGTATTTTGTTAATAAATAGATATTAATCTAAAATTATTATTTTCCATCATTATTTCTTTTAGGATATTCTTTTTTATATAGATAAAAAAGAAAGCGTATAGGAAAATAATTTGGA
This sequence comes from Kaempferia elegans, assembly GCA_037974815.1. NCBI lineage: Eukaryota > Viridiplantae > Streptophyta > Magnoliopsida > Zingiberales > Zingiberaceae > Kaempferia > Kaempferia elegans. The sequence continues at coordinate 4,341 of JBBPFQ010846315.1, forward strand.
TAAAAATTATAGATAGAGTATTATTTTATTAATTGTTATAGATTGTCTTAAATATATCTTGTAAGTTTCGTTCATCAAGTCCTTTTATATAAATAAGGATATTTTTTAATTTTTCTGCTGATAATATATATCTGCACTGTCAATGGTTTAATAATTCGAAATATTAGGAGTTGCATGGTAAGAGTTTGAAAAGTAAATCCTCTCGAGTGGTGTGATGGTTAGAATATGAGAGATTACAATATGAGGTCTAGAGGTCATAACTTGATACGTTCGAGCATATACCTCCTCTATGTTTTAATCATTTATACTAATGGCTAGTAGTCACCTGTGACGGGTTGGCAGAGGCTTTGGGGGCGAACGAATCACCTTCTGCAACATGAAAAGTAATGTTAAATTTGAAATTCTGAGGTGAGTTTTATAAAAATTAAGGCAATATTTGGGTATAAAAGGTCAATTTTTCCAGTGTTTTTTTATTCATTCGCGTGCCAGCTAATCGCGAAGTAGTTTTACGCGTGCCGCCGCTCTCCGTCGACGGCGGCGGCAATCGCTGGTCTAATCTCTCGTTGGATACCCGCGCGTTCTTCTCCAATACTTCTTCACCTCCAAAACTGCAGATAAAGCTGCATAGGAGCCTGAAGAGTAGTGTCTGTCGGCTTCTCGATCGGTTCTTCGCTCAGTCAACGCGGTCGGAGATCGAGGGTTCCTGTGCGAGGCTCGTAGATCCTAGGAATATCGGCTTACGAGATATCAGATCGGCGCCCGAATCAACGATTTCTCGCTATTGAAGCCGATCGATCAGGTAGTTGTTTCTTTCTCGTTTTTTGATTGGGTCGACGAGTTCCTTGTGTAGATCTGCCAGTTCTTAGACGTTTGCTATTGCCGTTTGTCTTAGTTGGGGTTGGATAGATGCTGAAGTGAGAGATCTGGGTGAAAACTGCTCTTTCTTTTTCTTTTTTGGGAAATCTTTTGTGATTTCTCTTAATCAACCGAGATTTTCGGAGATTCCTTAGAGTTTGCCTTTTTCACCCTTCAAAATGTCATTCCCTTTTTTTTTTTTTTTTTTTAATTAAGGAATAAAGCATGGAATCCTAGTAGCTAGAAAATCCTCATATTTGGACAACAGTTCAACTCGGCTCGGCTAGGCTAAACATTTGTGTTTGTAGGAATTTCTTTCTGTGATATTGTATTTGTTTTTTTATCGGGTTGATGTGCAATTACTATCGATATAACATTATTATGAATGAGACACGTCATGATTATAACTGTTTGTTAGAACATTATTCAGTATTTCTTGACATTGTGCATAATAGAAGCCTTCCATGAGCATTTATTTGTATTTTCTTGTGCTCTTTTGATCGATTGTATAGTTAGTTAGATTATGTTTTTTGTGCATGACATCAAGAGAATCCTTCAGGCAATATATTTGTGAAGCTATTGGAAGAGGAATAGAAGTTTTAACAAAGTGTAAGGAAGAGCAGAAATGGCACCTGGCATTAGAAAGGCTCTGGGGACAGTGAAGGACCAGACCAGCATTGGCCTGGCCAAGGTTTCAAGCAACATAGCGCCGGATCTTGATGTGGCTATAGTGAAGGCAACCAGTCATGACGATGAACCTGCTAGCGAGAAGCACCTGCGCGAGATTCTGAACTTCACATCCTACTCCAGGGGCTATGTCAGTGCCTGTATACAAACTGTGTCTAGGCGACTTGGTAAGACTCATGATTGGGTTGTGGCCTTGAAGGCCCTCATGCTTGTTCATCGTCTTCTCACCGATGGCGACCCTGCATTCCAACATGAGATTCTCTATGCAACCCGAAGAGGGACGCGACTTCTAAACATGTCAGATTTCCGCGATGAGGCACACACTAATTCCTGGGATCATTCTGCTTTTGTTCGCACATATGCTGGCTATCTGGATCAGCGTTTGGAGTACATAATGTATGAAAGGAAACAAGGAGGGGTTAGAAGCCGCACAAATGAATTTGGAACGGATCATCAAAGTCAATCTGAGTACGGTGATCATGATCCTTATGCTTATGGAAGTTATGGAAGATCCTCCTACTCATCCTCTCCGCGCAATGGAAGAGACACATATGAAGAACATCAGAATGGGGAAGAGAAGAAGGCACCAACGCCACTTAGGGACATGAAGCCAGAGAGGGTGTTGAGCAAGATGCATCACTCGCAACAATTGCTTGATCGAGTCCTTGCCTGCCGTCCCACGGGCAATGCAAAACACAGCAGGATGATTCTCGTTGCTCTCTACCCTATTGTCAGGGAGAGCTTCCAGCTCTATGCTGATATATGTGAGATTCTGGCCATCCTTCTAGACCGCTTCTTTGACATGGAATACCCAGACTGTATCAAATCATTTGAAGCATATGCCAGTGCCGCAAAGCAGATTGATGCGCTCTGCGCCTTCTATGCGTGGTGCAAGGATACAGGAGTGGCCAGGTCGTCGGAGTATCCAGAGGTGCAACGCATTACTGAAAAGCTTCTGGAAACACTGGAAGTGTTTGTGAGGGATAGAGGGAGGAAGCCAAAGAGTCCTCCTAGAGAGGCAGTCACTGCACCTGCAGTGGGGGTTGAAGCGGAGCAGGACCTGAACAGCATCAAAGCTCTCCCTTCACCCTCTGACTATAAAGAAGAGGATCTGGATCCAGAGCCAACAAAGCCGATTGTCGAACCAGTCAAGCAGCAGCCACCGCCACAACAACCTGACCTGGTGGATCTCCGGGAGGACGGTGTGACTGCTGATAACCAGTCTAATACACTAGCATTAGCCCTTTTCCAGGCACCGGTGGCAGCCAATGGTTCATGGGAAGCATTCTCTTCTACTGATGGGGATTCTGGAGTGAGCTCTGCCTGGCAAAATCCTGCAGCAGAGACCGGAAAAGCCGACTGGGAACTCACCCTCGTGGAGACTGCCAGCAACTTGTCAAAGCAGAAGGCCATGATGGCCGGAGGGTTGGATCCATTACTACTGAATGGCATGTACGACCAAGGCACCGTGAAGCAGCAAGTAAATGCCCAGGCGAGCAGTGGTAGCTCAAGTAGTGTGGCCTTGCCAGCACCTGGACGAGGCACTGCACCGGTACTCGCTCTTCCGGCGCCCGACGGCACTATGCAGACTGTCGGGCAGGATCCATTCACAGCGTCCCTTGGTGTCCCTCCACCTTCCTATGTTCAGATGGCAGAGATTGAGAAGAAACAGCATTTGCTGGTGCAGGAGCAGGTCATGTGGCACCAGTACGCCAACAATGGAATGCAGGGCCAGACCAGCTTGGCCAAGCTGAGCAACAACACCATGCCGAACTCAGTGGCGATGCCCTACGGGATGCCGCCGGCCGCCTACAATGCTGCCACCAGCGGATACTACTATCCAAACTATTGAAAAATTCAAACTTATTTCTTCTTTCCCCTTGAGAGCCTGCATTTTGTTTCAGTTCAGCCTCTTCGTCACAGTGCTTATCACCTCTAGGCTATAATGTGTATTAATTATTTTGTGTTTGTTATATGTATCTAGTCTTGTGACATTTCTTTTCCAAACTGGTGCCAATTTAGATGCTATCATATCATTTTAATCATGTCATTTGTGTATGAAATAATATAAAATTTGCCATGTATTTTCTGATGAAATGATGGTAGATGATGTAAAATTAATTATACGTTTTAAAAATATGTATTGTAAAAATTATTAAAATCAATCTTAATAACTATTTTTTACATGAATTAGAAGAATAATAATATTGTGATTTTCAAATTAATTAAAGAATGTTATATCTTTGTATGTTAATTTATTTAACTAATTTACTGGCTAAGGATAAAATATATTTCCATCATCTATCGAATAAATTTAAAAGAACTAATATACACTCACAACATTTCGTCCCATTTAAAATTCAATTTTTTTTTTTTACAAAGGAAAAAATTGGTCGTTTGTAGATTTTGAATTTTATCCACCAAAAGAAAGTTGAACGGACTATTTGTTCCATAGGCGACTTTTTCCTCAGTTTGACCGGAAGAGAAATGGTAATATCTAAGTTGCCTTGAATAGAACGGCCTACTTTGAATGCAAAATCCTTAAACGAACACTCCCATTTTTATTGCCGTAGTCAAGGTGATTAAGCTCAATCAGATAGTCCATCAGAAAAGAAATAAATTATAAAATCAATTTATAACCAACATTTGACAAGAACATGGATATTTATCATTATTATCATTATTATAAAGAGGCATAAATTGTGTATTTGTATTAAATTATTCATATTTACTAATTTAGAATATGTTTTGAACAAATTTTACATGTAATAATGGATCTATTAAAAAATATTCAAACTTTGATCAAGTAAAACAAATATAATTTGAATCTAAAATATGTAAACAAATAAAAATAAGTATTTCAATAAAATTATTTAGAAGTACAAACCTTCATAACTTCAAAATAGTATTGAACATACATCCAAGTTATAATTGTTTAAAAACTAATAAAATGAAGTTTCAATCAAACTTCCCATCTCTCAATAAATAAAATATATAGAGATCAAAAGCATCTATTATTTTCATTATCATAAAAAAGAAGTAAAAATTATTAAAAAGACATCCTAATTTTTCTTTTTAAACATAAGTCTCTTCACCAAAGTCAACTAAAACAACTTTAATCAAAACTTACCAAAATTACTTCAATATAATTTTAATGCTGCTGTAAATCTAGTTAAAATTACTCTTAACATTAGTCAACCGCAGCAATCTTAATTTTATTAATAACATTCAAACAATTGACCATGCTTGATTTAACAATTTTGACCAGAACTGTTTATAGCAACAATTGTCAAACTGTTCTCTATTATTTTAGCTCTAGACTTCGCTTAAATAAATCCACGAAAAACATTTCAACAAAATTATAATCGAGCACAGAAATAAAATGTTTGACAGGAGAAAACATTACAGAAGAAAAAAAAACGTGATGCATCAAAAGCTTCAGAAACGCCTATCAGCAGTTACACATCAACAAAATGGAAATTCAACTGTACAAATCCAATAGTAAAGATGCCGAAAGAAAGCTGATAGATCACTAGAATATTACTAATTGCAAGGAAAAGTATGAGGTCGAAGTTTCAGAAACCACCTATATTTTGCCTGGTGAATCTTCCTGATGTGCCAGAACCCCCATATGCTGATGTAGCAGCTCCTACTCCGGGACATTCATTTGCCCAGTGCCCAGGTTGATGGCACTTGAAGCAAACATTTGAGCCAGCACTAGAGTATCCACCACCGACAGATTGGGCTGACCGACTTGTGCCGATTGGACAATTCTGGAAACTGTGGCCATAGCCACCACAGTGGTTGCATTGTAGTTGAGCTTCGTTTCGGCTGAAACTTTGCTTGATGGTTCCACCATAGTCATTTGCATACTGCACTGATTGATTTGCTGGTGCTCCAGTTCTATATCCATCAGCGTTGTGAAAGGCGCTATAGTTATTGTTAACAGAATAGATACTACGATTCGACTCTACAGGATCATATGAAGAGTTGGGAATTCCAGAGGTTGGAGCAAAAGTTCCAGGTATCACTGTGGATGCATTGGGGTCTTCAGTCGAGAGCCTCTCGATTAGACCCAAAAGGTACCTGCTCTCAGAGGATGGATTTACTCTTTCGGCTTTGACAACAGTTGATTTCACACGTTGTTCATCGCTGAATGTCTCCTCTTTCACTTTCAACTTGAATAAGTATTGATGAAAGATCACTGTTCGAATAATTTCTGCAAACTTCAAGTCATCTTGTTCCTCGTATTTCAACAAGTAAAGTTCCTTGGCAGTGACTCCCAAAATCTCCTCCCCGCATTCTTGGAATGCTGTAACCCATGTCATACCTGTATGGTCCTGGATCTGAAACTGGAGCAGGTACCTATAGTCACACTCGGGAAAGCTCTGGTCGCAGCGATCACAGTGCCAAGTGCCATCGCCGTTGTTGTTAACCTTTTTATTGCATGGCCTGTCCCCTACCAGTAATGGACATGCAGTATAGCAGAAATTATCGACTTTTATGAATGTAACTGTTGCTTTAACTGTTATCCAGTCAGGTTTTTCTGATCTTCCCAATCCCTCGTCCTTGATCTGTGTGACTGTCTTCCGAACATCAGTTCTACCCATGGCTGCCATGTCTCTGGATATTGAAGGAGCAGTCATAGTCTTACCTTCTCTATCATACCATTCTCTCAATCTGTGGACCTCCATAAAATCAGGATTTATGAACAGTTGACTTGAATTAATAGTATTAATAGACTTTCCACTAAAATCACTAACTCGACCAGCTTTAATCGCCAATATAGGATTCACACCAGAGTCACATATACTTTGCAGCTGCTTACCCTCCGTGCTACAAAAATTTCCCCACAAAGTCACCTCAACACTACGGCCAGACATGTCCTTCAACTGAAGAGTTTGCTTATTAGTTTCCGTGCCATTTTTCCTCATAATGGAAACCAAAGGATTAATTGAAGTCACAATGCCAATGATATCAACAGTTGAATTGTTTTCCAGGCCTTCAATTTCATTTATCGGACGAAAGTTGAACTGTTGCTTCGGAATGGTAGAATCTTCCTCTAAACAAGGCTGAATAACTGATTGAGATTCTATAAAGATTTCATATTCATTGTTCAGATGATTAAAGTTCTTCTGTGCAGGCTTCAAACTACCTTTAGAAATCAGGTAAACTTTCCCAACCTGAATCTGATCATAGAACTGATCAGCTACAGCATTAAAGCAAGTGCAACGTACTTCTCCACCGTCAGAATCCAGCAGATCAAACGAGAAGACTTTTCCTTCTCCTCTAGGATTATTATAGCGCCTAAGGTCACCCTTGGCTGTCACTCTTGCCTTAATTGTCCATCTGCCCTGGTAAGGATTCAAAGCAGCAATTGGGATAATTCGAGCAGGAGCTTCATTTCTGGCTATAGGTCCCCTATTAGAGTACATTGGCGGGGGCTGCTGAGGAGGAGGATGCCCATAAGAACTGGCAGGGGGACGAAATGGTCCCGCTGATGTTGGATCAGACCTCTGGTTCTGGTTACCACCATATGAATGTGACTCAGAGAACCGCCCTATACCCTGGTCAGCTTTTGGGTGTTCAATATCAATTTTCCCACCACTCATACTCCTGCCCGACACAGGACCGCTGCCATAATTAGCACCGATAGATGGGTTATTTGCCATGGGTTCAGTTTTCAGATGCAAAGAAGCTCCACCAGAAACATTCTGCCCAGTGATGGGAGTAGAGGAGCGCATACCATAAGTTTGGGGATTAGCTGCAGCTGTAACTGGTTGATCTGGACCCAGTGACTGAGCAGGTAGTGGAGCACGGATTTGTGTAGCAGCACCATTTTCATACATTTTGGGTTCTCCTATAGCACTGCTATTACTGATAAGGACTTCCAGGTTGATGACAATGATGATTCTGGATATTAGCATTACATTAGTAAACATAGTAATAAGGAAGAAGCTATAATCATACTACACAGAAATAACATAATTTCAACCAAAAGCAAAATAAGGAGAAATTAAGTACTTTCTTTACATTCATTAAGAATAATACATTAGAATCATTAAATTAATGATCATTTACTCTTTATTTAAAAGACTGAAGCACCACTGCTGCTGTAATATTCCTAATAAACGGATGGACACTTGAAGCCTCACGTTGAGAATAAACACAACAAATACTGGCTAGCGGTAGAATGTACCTTTTCCTAGCTATATTTCACAGCTTTAGACTCACTACATTGAGAACCGATTTCTTTTAGCAGCATCACTAATAATATCTAGTCAACACTATATCTACCAAGAATCCACCAAACAAATAGACAATGATACTAAGAATCCCTACTAATAATCCACTAGCTCGAACATAATCTTGCTAACAGGAATCAAGCAATACTCCTTTTCTTGAGTTTAATAATAACTTAGATGTTGAGTTATAAAAAATGACACAAATTTATAAT
>JBBPFQ010846421.1:0-12336 GCA_037974815.1 Kaempferia elegans
TCTCTCTCTCTCTCTCTCTCTCTCTCTCTCTCTCTCTCTCTATATATATATATATATATATATATATATATATATATCATTGCGGTATGCTAGCCAACAAGTAGAAGTCAACAATATGCTAGTCCACATGTGATATCTTCTGTATTTGATAATTAGGCTGATTTTATTACAAGCAACCTCGGATTCGATGAAAGAATGGATTTCATGGAGCAGGTCGTTTTTGATCTGTTAATTTGTCTGTGGATAATGGTTTGTCATGCTTGACTTACCTTACAAACAAGCCAATCTCTTGTAAATATCAGTCGATCAACACTTGTTGTTATATTTTCGAGCTTATTTATCTACTTTTTGTAAGTTAAATCCTTAAAAAGTGCTTGATTTGAAGGTGACATGTATCTTGATAGTAGAAACGACCAAAAAAAAAAAAAAAAGATGCCTTGTCAACTTTAAACAAATAAATATTATCAAGCAAAGCATCAATAAGGGAAGGAAAATTTGCTACATGTTGCCATGGAGGATTAAATATAATTTCTTTTAACTGCAATATGTTTTTTCTTGTTTCAAACTTCTGTACTTATTTGTGTGGGTTTGCACTCTTTCCCCTTGTTGATATCCCTGAGTACAAAGTGTAAAGTGCAACAAATGCACTGTCTTGCACGATACTTATTTATATAATTATGTGAATAGGGAGACAACTGCAAAATATATTTTATACAGTTGCAAACTGTAAGATGAAGATATTTCCACTCACTCAGTTATGGTCTCTGCAATCTAGTTTGATTGGGCGTATTCATTTGGGCATAGGATAAGTGAATCTTGTTAATTTATCCAGTTCTTTGTTGACAGTTTATATATAAAATACGGAATTAATTACCTTGTTGGGAAATGATGATTTCTGACCTTATTCAGACATGGTTAACTGAGGATACTTGCCTTTTAGATAGTTCTAGTATATGGAATTATTGAATTTACCATTTCTTGGCCATGTTTTTCTTTGGCATTGTCATTTTTTTATGCCTAACATATTCTAACTATTATGTTTGCTGTTTAATCATCAGGCATGTAATCCAGAATGAAGCTACCATATGCATAAAGTTAATTTAAGAAATCTGACATGGTACATAAAGTATGAGATCCATGCTTTCACTTTCCATAGTAAGCATGGGCTCATTTTGCAGTCAACAACAGCCATTGAATGAGGTTGATGCTGAAGAAAACATACAGGTAACTTTTCGCCATTCTTGGAATCAACTATTTAAGTCAGATCAGATGTGTATCTCAATCTTGAATGAATTGTTATAATGACTTGAGCTTGGGGCTTATGTCTGATCCCAGTTGTTTCTTGCTTGTGCTTATATTTCAGGCTGCTGAAATTGATAGGAGGATTGATCAAGAAACCAAAGCGGAACAACATATTCATAAGCTTCTACTTCTTGGTATGCTCAAACATAACATGCTATGCATCTATCAGTAGTCCTAGTAAAAATAATGCATTACCACCAATCTCCCCCCTACAGCTATTTTGACCATGCTCTTGTTTCTTCTTAAATACTTATACAACACACTTCACAGATATTAGTTAGTATAGTTGTCAAGAGAATTATTTTTTTAGAATGCATCCTAGAATTTAGTACAATCTTCTAGTTTTTGTGTCATTTGAAAGGAGCATGATTGATATTTAGTGTATCCAAGGAGAAAGTTTTAACCGGCATAAGTTGTGTCTTCTAGTTTGTATTTTTTGCCTCTTGTCTCTACCCATGCTAATTGTTAATTCTCAACATTGTCTTCTTGTACTCATTTTTATTTTCATTTCTTTCTTTTTTTAACTAAAGGTGCTGGAGAATCAGGAAAATCTACTATTTTTAAGCAGGTCGGATTTTTATTACTTCTTACCTTATTTTTTTTGCTGATGCACATCTCGACTGATATTTCATGGGTTTGTTTTTGTTATAGATAAGGCTTCTTTTCCAAACTGGTTTTGATGAGGTGGAGCTAAAAAGCTATGCATCAGTTATCCATGCAAATGTTTATCAGACAATTAAAGTATGCACTACTAAAATTGGTGTGTTTGTTTGTTTCTTTTACATGGAGAGGGAGGAAGCAAGTTTGAGCTTCCAACTCTATTTTAATATGCACGATTGTGTTTTTCTTTCGTTCATCTAATTTGGTTGAATTTAAACAGATATTGTATGATGGGGCAAAAGAATTGGCACAAAATGATCCTAGTTCTTCGAAGTATGTTGTCTGCACTGAAAATAAGGTTTGGTTATGCCTTCTTTTTGCTACTCATGGAGCTTTGAATAAGGAGGCTTAGATTTGTAATAGTCTGAACCTTAACTATTTATCTGACTTATTGTCGGTGTATCATTGGTCAGGATGTTGATCGGTAAAATACATTGGTAGAGTATATAACAGTTGTCTTAATGCCATATTGTTTGATCTGAATAATTATTATACATTTATTTAAGATTTTAAGCTTTACTTCATATCCTTTCCCATTGTTTCTTCCTTTGTTGCTACTATCATAGAATTAAATGAATCTTGAATTACTGTTGTCCCTCTTTCTCATTGAACCTCCTAGGTCTAGATAACCAAATCTTGACTATTCAGAGCAAGATTTCACAAAGTAGATGTAGGTGGTATGAGGTTGACGCATTGCATATCGTGTATTGGAGAGCATATGCAAATATGCAATCGATATTAAAAAATGTTTACATTTTGATAAAAATGATTAGCTTGCATAAAATCATACGTTGCAAAATACATAAAGTTAGCTATGAATTTTAATCAACAATGTAAAATAGAACATATATATGAGTAGTGTGCATATAATCAATATCTAAAATGGCTGTCACTGATAAAATAATTGTTTTCATTGAACTTATATGTCATAAGCTACCAAATAGAGTAGCTTAGAATTTTTAACTAAATTTGGTTCAATATAAATGAATCAAATAAGACATTTTTTATTGCACATGCATACCAGATACCATTAAGACATGGTCCAAAATATAATTGCTGTATATATCTTTTTGACATGGTCCCCGTGATGCCAGGATATTGGTGAAAAGTTATCAGAAATTGGAAGCAAAATGGATTATCCTTATCTTACTAAAGAGATTGCCAAAGAGATCACAACTTTGTGGAATGACCCTGCTATCCAGGTTCATATCTCTATGTTCAACAAGTGTAGAACATTTTCCTGTTTGGTTGTTCGGCACAAGTTGATGGTTGAAAAGTACTTGCAGGAAACTTATTCTCATGGTAACAAATTGCAAGTCCCAGATTGTGCTCAGTATTTTATGGAAAATCTTGAACGATTTTCTGAAGCAACTTATGTTCCAACTAAGGTAGTCATCCATAGCCTTTTTCTTCATGTGATTTTGTCAAGCTTCCGGGAAGTGTCTTCCCCTCCAGTTATAAATGCTTAAGCTATTCATATAATTTGTTTTTGGCTACTATCGAAACTCAACTTCTTCTATGTATCGGGTATGAATGATGTGTATATTACATGTAAAGTAGGGATGACAATTTTTTTTTGCTCGTCTAGACTCATCCTGACCCGACATGATTGAGGCTACCCCTGTGATGTGGGGATGAACCTCAGAAAACAACCCGCATATGCAGGGCAGGGCAGGAAATGGTTTTTTTTTTGGAAGGGTCAGACCACATATGAGATGGGGTGAGGAAGGGAAATAATTTTTCTTCCCCTGCCTTGCCTCATTCCACTTGGCTTCCTATATGAGATGGAGAGAATTATAAAACCTACCCCTCCCTATTGTCTTCTGTAATTCATAGTAGCAAGGAAAGCTCAGTTTTCATGTTGTTTTGACTTTCCACTGCTATGTTTAAGGGTTAGGGTCTGAACGGGGAACTAGTGTAGATACAAAGTTGATTTCTCAAAAGCATTCTAGAAGAACTATATATGTTTTTTTTCTACATAGCCTAAATAATGTCATCCATGGAGTTGGTTTTATAACTGCCACTTGTGCTTATTAACGTGACTATTTTCTGTTGGTCTTGCTCTTGGTGCTCCTATATAATTTCCCTTTGCGCTGTGCTATTAGAGGTGGACATTTCAATCTAGTTCTTGCTTGACATATTGGCTTGACCTTTTGATATACTTTATTCTAGGAGGATGTGCTTCATGCCAGAGTTCGAACTACTGGTGTTGTGGAGATTCAGTTCAGGTCCCTTTTCTAACTGCATTTTTATTAGTAGCTGCATATAAATTTTTTGTTTTGCATGGAAGGCTGAGCTTGATGTTCATGTGGGAGGAAAATTTTGAAATTAGAAAATCATTTAGACTAAGCTAATTCAGGTAACGGATTTTTTCAATAAACTGATCCAGCATGTCTATTAAATTGTTAAAATAAGATTTCAAAATGTATATTTTAATTTTTATAAAGTATTAAACAATATGTAAAAATAAACTAATAAAAGACTTTCTGTTGGGTTTATTATGATCTGATCTTACCAACATGGCTCTCTTTTATAGTTTCTCGAGAAAACTTTATCTATTAAGCAAGTGGCAGCTCATTCATGATTTTGTTTTAAAAAAAAAATCTTGTGCAGTCCGGTAGGTGAGAGCAGAAAAAGTGGTGAAGTTTACAGATTATATGACGTCGGGGGCCAGAGAAATGAAAGAAGAAAATGGATCCATCTATTTGAAGGTGTTACATCTGTGATTTTTTGTGCTGCAATTAGCGAGTAAGGTTATGATCTTTTGGTCTGCTCCCAATTCTATAGATTCATAGTTCTTACTGTAAAACTCAGTTGAATTAGAATAATTTCTAACTTCAATATCTTTTTATGATTTGCAGCATAAAATACTGCCTTTAATAAACTTGATATTTCAAGATTGCCAAATTTGTCAATTTATTCGCTTGGTGTTTTTTCCATGTACCTAAAGTGTAGAACTGTAAACCAAGGGCATCTCAAAGATAATATATTGTTGCAGATACGATCAGCTGCTCTTTGAGGATGAGACGAAAAATAGGATGATGGAGACCAAGGAACTGTTCGAGTGGGTGCTGAAGCAATCCTGCTTCGAGGTTTAAATGAAACTTCTTATGGTCTTCTTGATTTAATGCTTTATAGTTTGATTCTTTGTCCCTTTCCTAAATACTAAACCTGTCTTGATCAGAAATCTTCGTTCATGCTGTTCCTGAACAAGTTTGACATCTTTGAAAAGAAGGTTCAAAAAGTAAGAATTTATTGTTGAAAATTAATTATTCAATTGTTTCTTATTTATTATCTAATGTTTTTCTTTGTACAGGTTCCTTTGAATGTATGTGAGTGGTTCAAGGATTATCAGCCTGTGGGATCTGGGAGACAAGAGGTGGAACATGCATATGAGTAAGTTAATTCTGCCTTCCATATTCTATACTAAAAATGATAAATTGTGCATGTGATTATTCTTGGCAATACGGTTTATGTTTTAGACACGGGCCCCTCGCACTTGTCAGGAATACCCAGGTTTTGGTCATCGCGAACTTTCTTAATATATCATGTTTATCAACAGAAACCAAGAGATCTACCACTACCTTTGTTCACTCGTAAAGTTTGCCTATCTCTTCTAGCTAGCTGCTCTTTCGATTCGATTTGCGACTTCTACCTGATTCTACGACTCAAATCTCTAACTACAAAGAACAAAGAATATTCTAGGAGTAGCTCCTTTCTTAGCAGATTCTAATCCACAGGGATTTCCCATGTATTGCTTTACCCATTAGGTAGGGAATCAACTACAATTTAACTTTATATAAGTTATTTTTGTTGTTTGTTGAAGAAAGGAAATTATTCTTAATTTCTTACATGATTTTCTCTGATCCTTGATTAATGTCAATCATAGCTATGTATTTTTTTTTTTGTATAGGTTTGTGAAGAAGAAATACGAGGAACTTTATTTCCAAAACAGCAAACCAGACCGTGTCGACCGAGGCTTCAAAATCTACCGGACAACAGCCTTGGATCAGAAACTTATAAAGAAAACTTTCAAGCTCGTCGATGAGACCTTGAGGAGGAGGAATCTCATCGAGGCCGGTTTGCTATGAAGGAATATTTATTAGTATATATATATATTGAGAATATTTCATTTTTTTTATAATCCATTTTGGTTACGTTGGCAGAGGGTAAACTCCCATGTTCTTATTTTGGTTAGAAGTTTGATGAGTTTGGCCATGGCTTACGAGTTTGCTTACACGTTCATCGTTTTCTTTTTCTTTTTCTTTAACACTTGCGACCTTATAATATTACGTTAAAATTGTATGGCTCATCGTTGATAAATTGTCGAGTTGTACCTTTTATTTGTGTCAATCCATTGCATTACCTCCCAAAAAATTCTGTCGGGCACTGCTAAAAGCTATATGTTCATCCGTTGGTTTAGGGATTTTTTTTTTTTTTTGTAAATTGATGATATGCAAGGAAAGGATCATAATGTTCTCCGTGATGTTCTCTTCGTCAAGACTCAAGTTTTGTGGTCATGGAGAACAGGCTGAGATATTCTTTAGCTGCCGTAACTCTGCAACAAAGACAGTGTTAACAATGAGATCGTCCACAGGAAGGACTAACTGCCTGTATAAACGATTGTGCACAAGAATTTTACCGGAAAGCGATGCTAATGCATTCCCTGTCCAAGAGACCAACCAACCGCCAACTTTCTCGTCCGTCGACATGCTGTGAAACAACAGGGAGGTGATCGATTCCGTGCAAGTCCATAATATATTTGGCTGCAAGAAGTTCCATTTCAGGCGTAGCTGTCCATGTTTTGCACTTGCCTCCTTGGACATTGCATATGTCGGATACAAGAATATCGTTTACCTGATAAGCAGTAGTGACAATCTATTACATGAGAGCTATTGCAAACAAATTTGTGCTAGATTTGCTAGATAATGCTATTAAATGGAATCGGTTGCTAACTGATTCTATGTCATAAGTCATTGTTCCTCAGTCCTGAGACCTTCCTTCTTTGAGCCTCATCACATGATTTATTATGTCACAATCTAACCGATTGCCTTTGCATGTCTGAGTTATTCTATCTATTTTCCACATTTTATTATCTATTGTCTAGTTAAATATATGATCTCTATATATTCGTTTGTCAATGTAGAATCACAGATGGAACTATTTTGATCTGAATACAACCAAGAAATCTAACTTATCAAAGTTAAGGGCGTTTTCTTACCTCAGTATCGATGTCTCTTGTCATTCTTGATTTAAGGAAACTTTGGATTTCGTCCAAAAGCAGCAACCCTACCAAGAAACCGGAGCCATCAATTATTACCACACAGGATTGCTTCTCCGTTTGCATGAGAGTGACTGCCTCAATTACAGAAGTATTCATCGGCATGCTAAGGTATTTAGTTCTCATAGCCTGAGATACTGTGAGCTTGTGCGCCATACTACTGGCTTCAGCACTGATATCATAGACACAAAGAGAAGTCTCAATCTCACACAAATCGATATTATTGTTTTCAGCAGAAGCTGCAGCATAGTTGTTGTTCTGGTTTTCATTGGGCACGCTTGCACGTCGAGGAACATCTATGTCATTTCCTTTCACTTCGTCCAACTTATTTGCAACTTTTCTTTTAATGCTTGTGCGGGATGTTATCCATGATGATATCCCAACAGCTCCAAGAAGTGGTAGAACAATTCGGTAGTCCTGTGTTAGCTCAAACAGAAGCAAAACTGATGTCAAAGGTACTTGGCATACACCTGCAAGAGTGGCAGCCATTCCCACCTGTAAACATTAGCAAAAACTTTGTTAGTGTTGAAGAATTGCATTTTACATATGCCATAGACTCGACACAAACAATTGAAGGATGATCAACGTGAATAACAGATACAAAAAGCAAGATGTATTCTAATGATCATAAAGTAGTTATTGAGAATTTACTATAACTAAATGAAATAAAAATGAGAATAGAATCATAAAGAACCGTTCCATTTTTGTTCTCATTTCTTTTGTGGGAAAGAACAGCCCTACGAAAATGAAATTAATGCGCTCATGAGTATCATACGTTTGAAGGTCAGCCACTCGTTTTAAACTGTCATTCTACTTAAAGGAAGTACAAAAAGTGCAAGCCAATGTGAGAACAGTTCTCTAACTATGATCTATTGTGGGCTTTGTAGAGAAAAGTTACCAGACCGTATGCTTGTGGTGATGCCACTTCCAAGCCAGAGAGATGAATCAATGGGTTTGGGCCGCAGAATGTAGACAACATGAATTTGCCATAAGCCATTCCTGTTGCTGCACCTATAAAAAGGGATGGTGCATAGTAGCCACCCACCAAACCTGAAGCACGGCTTAAAGATGTCGCAAATATTTTCAGACCAACTAACTGAAACAAGATGTTAGTGGGAAGACTATTAACAAAAGGTCGTGATTCAAGTAGAATGTCCACATTCTCAAAGCCCCAGTATAGAATTTCAGGATAGGATAAAGCTACCAAACCAACAATGAGGCCACCCAATGCAGGAAATATGGCCTTTGTCACACCTGTGATCCTTTGAAGGTAGTCAACTACTTCAAGTGCCAACGACGTGCATCCTGATAAGGTCACAGAAACTATCCCGCAAAGGACTCCGAGCAAAAGATACAAAGGAAGCTCTGAAAATTTATTGAACAATAAGCATCTTCAGATTACGTCATGTTCTGAAGCACACATTCTGAAAATAGCTTAAAAGATAGAATCTCATTCAAAAATCTACCAAACTTATAAAATACAACTAGAAAAATGCTCCAGAACCAAACAATAATAGTCTCAAAATTGAATAATGAGGAAATGGAACATACCACTTGGTGAGCGGAAGTCATAGTCTGGAACTGTGAAAGTTGGTTCAGAACCAAGACCGACCTCTGAAACAACAGATGCTATGACAGAACTGAGTATCACCATTGATGTCGAATTTGAAAGGGACAAGAATGGATCAGTTGTTGAAGGCCATAAGACAGATTCCACAGCAAAGAAACATCCAGCAACAGCAGCATTGAAACCTATAATAAAATTTAGATACTATGTATTTAACAAATCAGGAATTGAAGAATGAATGTAAGAAGTAATAAATTCAATCCGTCTGCTTTATGATGAAAACCATAAGCTCCTTGTGGATGACACAAACTAAATGGGGGAAAAAATAACAATGATTGTTTTTCAGGTTTATACATGGATTAGAAAAACAAAAGATGGTGAGCCACAACTTTTTCTTTTTGTCTATGTTATTGTTCATTTCCACTACTAACAAGTATTACCGATGTGTGGCTTCTTTGTGTATCCATAATCCTATCAGGAGCCAACAAGAGAATGTGAATCTTGTTTATAATGGTATTTCATGAATGTAAACACTACATTGGCTTGTTATTGTTGTAAATATGGCACTAGAATAAATGTGTTAATCTTCAACAAACTATTCCCACTTAGTTTTCAAGGGAACTTCATTTATGAGGTGAAATGGAAGCCCTATGTATAATAGAAAATTGAATGTAAAAATATGGCAATTGTGATCAACATACTTAAAGGAAATGACAATTTGTTCAAGTAGATAACATTACTCCAAAGGTTCAGCATGCTTATCCATGAGATTTAGTACACGGAAGCTGTTAGCTTCAGTGTTCAAGGGAATTCAAGAGGAGGAGAATGTGAATTACTTGTTTTACAAACACAAATCTAGCATGAGTGCATAATGGAAGTAAGACCTGATGAAATTCCTGCAGCTGATCCTGCGGCTACAAGAGACAAACTTTTTCCACCACGCAACCCAAACAACTGACCAATCCCTTTTGCAATGGAGGAACCTATTTCAACACTAGGACCCTCAGGTCCTAATGAATTCGCTGTCCCAAGGGTGACAGAAGCAGCTATAGCTTTCACAAGTGGTCTCATTGCTTCCTTCACAGATGATGTTGTGCCTGATGTTTCTTTCAAGGAACTCCTTAGGCTATTTAGCATACCGACTATTACACCACCACAAGCAGGAACCAAAACGACTCTCTGCCAAATATTCTCAATGGGCTCCTCCCGTAACCATGATGCACCTCGCAAAGGTAACCCATCCCAGAAAAAGTCACGTATTTCATGTACCTGATCAGTGAACGGTTAAGGAAGTCCCATCATAAGTTTTTTTTTTAATAAAAAATGGTTCTCAAACAAAGATTTAAATCCAGCAAAAGTTGGAAATATAAGAGTTGATGGAGATTATAACGGTTCTATGATTTCACACCCACGAAGGGAGATGGCATGAAGCAGAAAAGAGACATTAAGCAGCAACGATCATAAGTTAACATGACATACTAAAAAAAATTGCTTGTTGTGACCACAGTTTTTTTCACTGTGATAAATCTCTTAATTTAAGAAATCACAGAATTGCCAGCTTAGCTATGTTTGGTTTGTAGTGATTCATTGCTTTATCTGAAGGTTGTTATTTTGGAATTTCAAGAAATTTCTTCAGCTATATGTGTTTAATCTAATGGTATAAACAGTAACAAAACCCCTTTTCCATATTTCATATGGATATAAATAGAAGAATCAGTCATAACAAGAGATTATAATTGCTCTTCTTGTAGAGAAAATTGTTTAAATAGCTCTACAGCAAGAAAGACTAAGTGGCTGAGGTTGGTTACAAGCAAAGGATATAATGTCTGTTTGCAGAAATTAACTTCTTTCACAGAGCATTTCGGTAAATGAACAAGAACAAACACATTCTAGTAAAGTAGCAATTGAAAAATAACTAAACAATTGAGCTGGAAGTAGCTTAATACCGACATTGAAGATATTCCATGCAGCAAGCTTACATTGAGTATATTCAATTTTGGTGTTTCTAATGAGGAGATTGAACTGAACTGTAAACTTTGTTGCCCCAAAAATCAGCACGAAAATAAGACTACGAAACATCCAATTCACTCACCGCAGTGTTGAAGAGCACAACAGAAACACCGGTGAAGAGGCCAACCACACATGCCGAGAGCGTAACGAAATCCCGGGTTGGCATTGCCTCTCCAATGGCACTGGCAATTCCGGAACCGGGCTGGTCCTGCTCGAAACGGCGGAGAAGATTGGGGGCGACCTCCTCGACTCCAAGCTCGAATTTTTCTGATGCTCCGGCCACTGAATTACCTCTAGGGTTTTCATCGGGACCTGCCGAACAACACCTAATCCTTAAAATTGGCTTCCGGCGAAAATAATCACGTCGGCGAAGCCGAAGATCGATCCGTGAAGAAACGAAATACGGTGAGGAGATGGCGATCGATACGGAGACTCTAGGGCAACGTCGGCGGCCCCTTAGGCTGCCGCATGGACGGTGCCCTCCGCGGCAGGAAGCAGAGGCCATTTACCGGCCGCGGCGAAGTGCGGTGCGGAAGCACGAGGAAAGATATCAACTGGGCCTCACTAGCGACGCCATTAAGGCAGGGAAGAACATAGCAGCTTCCGCAACGGCGATCGGAATTTCTTTGGCGTACATGACCAAAAAAGACAGATTTTTGCCAGCTTCCATGGCGATAAGGCGGAGGAAGAAAACGTGGAGGCAGAGGAGACACGAACCACTGTTGTAGCAACAGTATCATCAAATTTGAGGCACAAATAATTTTGGTCAATTTGTTTGATTAAACAAATATAATTATAATATTGATGTTTGGATGTATCTATTCAGAAAATATGCACAAGATAAATTTCTTATGAGAGGGACATTTTTTTTTTTGTTTTTTTTTTGTTGTTGTTAACTTTAATAATGATAAAGTAAAATTAATCAATGTTGATTTGTTGTTTGATATCGTAATCGAACAATAAAATGCATGCAAATCAAAGGCATGATTAAACAAGCAATCCAGGAAGAAATTAATGAAGGAGCAATGTGAAATTAAACAAGACAGAGAGAGAGAGAGAGCGCGCTCAATCTCCTCCGTTCCAACGCCGGAGTGTGTTGGACCGGACTCGGTCAGCAACGGTGGAAGTCAGGTGCCTAGAGAAAGACCGATTCAGAACGGTGGTCGGACGCCGCCGCCGCCGCTGCCCCAACCGGTCCCGAATCCGTCTCCCTCTCCCTGAAGCTGGTAGCTTCCCCCGAGATTGTAGAAAGGAACGCCGGCGCCGCCTTCACCAGTAGCGATGCCTGGCGATTGCAGACCGCCGGGGCCGTGTTGCTGTACCTCCTCCACGGCCGATGCTTCCTCCTGGGCTTCTAACGGCAGCCGTTCGTACATGGCATTGGCGAACGATGCGGCCATCAGAACCACTGTCCCCACCGCCATCAGCGGGCCCACCACGCTGCCGCCCATGACCTGCCCCTGGCCTCCCGACAGGAACACGGTGAGGCCGCCGGCGCCCGGCGGGGCCGGAGGCG
>JBBPFQ010846736.1:0-12333 GCA_037974815.1 Kaempferia elegans
TCGTATATTTCAGTATAATATTATCTATTATAGGTTTAAGTTCTCATTACTTTACTTTTAGATTATACCCAAAAGATATATATATCTTATTCTTTTTTAAACTCATAATCTTTTTCATCTTTTTCATATTTTTCTAATGTGAAATTTTGATGGTACCCGAACAATCATTCCCTCAACTTTGATTGTACCCTAACAATGCTCCTATCAGACGAAGGATCATCATTACTCTTATGATCTGAGTCTCCCTGTAAGTATTCGATCACTCTTGACCTGTTCCGTGCCTCCTCGTAAGCATCTAGTCACCCTCGACCTACTTCGGGCATTCCCCACAAGTATCAGCATCTTGTCACTCTTGATATGTTCTACACCTCATCACAAGCATTCGATCATTCTGATCCGCTCCAAGCCTACACAAGCATCTGTTCATCCTGACTCACTCCGAGTCTCCCCATAACTTCGTTCAAGGGCGCTCCACATGGCATATTGTCTGAACCATGACTTTGATATCATTTATTGTATCCAAAAGAAATCAATATATCTCTATAATGATATGATATTGTCCGCTTTTAGCATAAACCCTCGTGGTTTTCCTTTAGGTTCTACTTAAAGGGCCTCTTATTAATAGAGATATATATTTGTTTTTAAATTTATAATTTTTTTTATCTCTTTCTTTCTAATATAGGATTTTGATTTTACTCTGATAGATAAGATGAGAAGGAGATGCCTCGTAAAAAACAGTAATTTATAATAAAAAAATAATTAAGAAAAACTAACTATAGACGAAAAAAACGAAGTTATAGCCTTATAGGTATAAACCTTAAGCATTTATGATAAATAATAGCTTTGTCATGATATATCAAGCTCTCCTTGTCCTCTCTATTCATAACCTTTGAAGCGTGATAAACATCACTTAGGTGATGGCTTTGTTTGTTTGTTAAATTTGATCAAAATTGTTATATACATCTAAATAAATAAATAAATAAATAAAAATTACAGTGAAATTTAAAAGAGTATAAACTATAAGGAGATCCAGCGGGTCGAAATTAGTTAGGCAAATTTAACCGGTTCGCCAGATGGTCGATGCAGATTGTTTTTTTCCTAAAATCGAACGGCTCGATGGCTCAACCAGAATTTAGAAGGCACTCAAACTTTCCGCGTGGGGGTGTGGTGGGGCCATCTGCTATTTTTCTCCTTTTCTCTCTCCACGTGGCGCCCCTCGAAATGGAAATTCTGCTGTATTTTGTGACCCAACGTATTTGCGACTCTGAGAGCGATATATAGAAATCCTCAATTAGGGCCATCTCAATTGGGGATCTTCCGTCCCCGATCGATCTGTCCCTTCTTCGGCGTAGGCTGCGATCTCGATCACGTCGCCTCGATCTGCGTCCCTCACAGGCAACTCTCCTTCCAACGATTTGCTTTTAGATCGATCGATCGCACTGTGCTTACCTTTTTTGATTGCATGTGTTCGTTTTCTTTTTCGCGATGGTTGTTGACCTTTTCTTTTTTGGGTCAGATTTCGTCTGATCTGGTTATTGTTGGAAAAGAGTTGGGGCTCTGAGTGGTGGATCTTTGGACTATAGGTGGAGAGGAGGATAGCAAATCTCGAGATATTAAGATTTGCTAGATATTTTCCCCTTTGTGCTTGATCTTTGGAATGTCCGCTCGATGTTGGACATTCTCTTTATTCTTTAGGCATGCATCTAAATGTTTCTTTCCCGCTTGATGGTGATTGAATAGCAAGATACTTGGATGATCTTGATCCGAAATACTGATGTTGTAAATTGTACCATCCATCCGTTTAAGATTTCTGTTGCTAGAAAATCAGTTGTTGCGGCATCTTGGAATTGAACTTTGTTTCCGTTTTAGCTTTCTAATCCCTTGATTTTTTTTTTGTTTTATTGCTTGCGTTGACATACTAATATAATTGGAAGAAAACGATTATGTACTATCAGTTTTTATGACATGGTGTTTGTTGGTCATGCACAGCTGCTTTTTTTATATTGAAGTGATCTTTTATTTAGAAAGATGTTTTTTGAGATGTTGCGTTTTAATGCTGGGTTTGGTGTTTTTTTTTTTTTATTTCACTAAGAAGTTCTTAATGACTACATGGGTAATCGGTTCAGACCAGTGTTGTAAAAGGCGGCCTAGGCGCCAATCGGCACCTCCCCACGCCAATAAACACCTAATCGGAGGTGCTGTGGCGGTCCACCGCCTAGGCAGGGCTAGGCGGGCCTAATCGGAGGTGTTATTCGACTTATTTGAAGTTTTGAACTAATGTTGGCCAGTTGGAAAATATGTGTTATGTGACTTAGGTTAGGGAATGCCGAATGTGTGAATATTCATTTGGTTGAACATAAAATATGAATTGTCATGTGTTTTTATTATATATTGATTGATTTTTATATTTATTATGCTATAATATTATTATGTCATGTGATAGAGTTTGTTGAAAGTTGGAACATTTAGCTTTGCTTGAGGTTAAAATCACCAAATAGGGGAAAACGCCTAGGCGCCGCCGAGGCCGTCTAGGCGCTAGGCAGTGGTCTTCCGTCCGACTAGCGCCTAGCGAATTTTACAACCTTGACCTTAAAAACTAAATGTGTCATTGTTTGGACAGAGAGAACAAGTAGAAACCATTTTTGCCTTAAAAGCTCTCACAAAGAGTTATGCAAGTCCTAAAATAAAAAACATGGGGAGAAGAGAAGGTGCACTAGAAAAGTTGCTTCAAGCTCTAGACTTAGCTTCCATAATCCTTATCATGTTTTCTCTCACATTATTATAGATTGGAGCTATGCTTAGTAATCTCCAATACTTCTCTTAATTTTCTCTTTTCTAATTACATCATTGATTCATCTTATAGTGCTTTTCATCTGTGTTAGAATAACGTCTTGTCTTGTTTCATAATTGTCCAACAGTTTGATTTATAAAGCATGACAGGCCTTACCACAATCACACAAATTTCAGTTTTCAGCCTGATGGCGGGATGACAATATAAATCTCACAGAAGTTATATATTAACAAAAAAAAAAATGTAGTGAATAGATCATCGAGAATAGTTCAGCAAGCAATTGAAATGATTGCCACAACCAAAACTCGAGCAATTTAGGCCCAGAAAATGTACACACAACAAATAGAACATCAAGAAAAGGCCAGGTGACATTTGAAATTTCAGGATCAAGATTCAAGTATATGAGCATATAACCTGTCTTCCATGATTCTCTCCTAAAAGAGGAATTGCTCATTTGCATTGTCGATCAGGATCTGACAGAGATGACAAGAAGCCATAAGATGCTAGGTTCTAAGAAACTGAGCTGGCACCATTTCCCCTGAACTGAGCAGTGCAGTGGTAGGCCAGGAATCCTATCTTTGATTATTCAAATGAAGTATCTTTACATCTTATATATTATTCATCACATTAAACTTATTTAGCTGTCCACAATTTACCATCATCTACGAGACTACCTCAAATTACATCACCTTAAATAACATTCTAGTTTTTGTCCTTGCTCAGAAACATACCTAGTTAATAGTTTCATAAATTAATCAAACCTGAGACTAGTGGCATCAAGCAAAATACGAGGAAATAATCTAGCTACAAACTAAGAACCAATCATTTGAACAGTTCTCTAAGTGATCAAATATGAGGAAATTATCTTGCTAAAAATTAAGAACCAATCATTTCAACAGTTCCCTAAGTTATCTTGACCAGACAATGTGGATGGCAAAGGAGATAAGAAATGAAGAAATTGGAAAGAAACAGAGTAGAGAAGTGGAAGGCATGAGGAGGAGCAGAATTGAGGGGAATCCAAACAAGCCTGCCACCAGTTAACATCATATGTCACAAAGAATTGAAGATGCACATTTAAGAAATGAGAGTGATAATTTGTTCTAGAGATATCAAGGAGGGTAGCAATCTTGACACTAGAAAAGACAGACAGAAGGAAAATGGTAAATGATAATATGATATCACAGAAGAATCAAACATAAAAAGAATGAAATAAAAACGGAAGGACAAGGCTTTTAGGATCAATGATCAAAATTTTATGATTCACGCAGAACCAAGTGGCCTGAATTTGAAACTAAGACATGTATATTAATCATGAAAATTATATCACAATAGAAAATTGTTAAAATGCTCACTGTAAAGATGATGAAGTGGATCCATCAAGAGATGAAGATGCCCAACCAACTTTAAGTTGTTAAAAGGGATCAATGTGAGAGATGAAATCAAACATCAAAAGATTTTGTCATTCAAACCATGTTTGCCTAACTTATTAATCAATACAAGCTATATTTCACTCATAAAAGTTGTGTGATCAATACATATCATATAACTACATTTTGGAGTGACATCTTTCACTTCTTGGATCAAGTTTTTAAATGTCACTTGAAAATTTATCTCGCTGCCGGTTACTACAATGGGTGATATTGAATTGGTAAACTATTTGCAAGAATACTAAAACTGTATAAAAGACCGGAAATATGTGGAAACTAAAACATCAAACAACAAAAATTATCCATATGTTATAAGATTCCGAATTATTTACAAAAAAAACAACAAAGGAAGCCCATTGACAGCTATTCCAAATAGCAACAAACAAAATTAATGCATCAACATGACATCAAACAATAATTCACAAAACACAGATTTAGTCATTGAAAAACTATTTTATTTTTTACGATTATATTATCAAACTAGCTTCCCAAACTTGGATTATATTATCAAACTAGTTTCCCAAACTATCCTCGTATGTCCGTACATCCATCTAAACATTCTCATCTCTACAACTCATCTTCTACTCGTGTGCTCGATTCATATTCCAACATTCAATTCTATATAACATAGCAGGTCTACTCATCGTTTTGTAAAACATTCCTTTAAACTTTAGAAATATCTTACAATCACAAAGGACATTTAACGCTCTCCTCTATTTCAACCATCCTACTTATATCTCCATCTTTTTACAAAATCAAATTTAAATGCTTAAAGCTCTTAGTTACTAGTAGTCCGTGATCTCCTATCTAAATAATTATCTTATTACGTCTACTAAACTTAACTTTCATTTATTCTATCTTTACTCCACTAGACCTAAAATATTTTATTTCCAACATTTTTTGTTAAAATTCTAGGTTAGCATTTATTTCTTCATGTCTTATCAACTAAAACAATATCATATACAAACAATATGAATCATGTATCTTGGATGTGTCCAGTAAGTAAATTTCCGACTAGTGTAAAATGATATATAATTCGAATATTTAGCTTCACAAGATTATTATATATACCTCAAGCATTTAAGCATCTTTTTGTCAAGCACATACAGTCACATGTTAAAATTGATATGACAACTCGTGATTTACCAACTTGTATCTTACCGTGGGACTCGTGATACTAGCTGCTTGGGGTGAGCGATATTAGAGATGAGCAAAAATTCGGTTAAACCAAACAAACCGACCAAACTAGATGAAGTTTAAAATTTGGTTCGGTTTATTCGAAATTTCGGTTTTTTTCTAAAAAAATGTGATTAATTCGATTCGGGTTTGATTTTAAATTTTCTTATTCAATTGAATCGAATAGATCGAAATTTTGGACCGAATTAATTTTTTAAACCCTAATTTTTACACCGAAAATGAATTTTGATAAAGCAAACCAAATTTGTAGACCCTAATTAGAACCTATATTTTATCAGTTCGGTTTGTTTGGTTTTTTTTAAAATTCAGTCAGTTTGGTTAGTTGAAAAATATGTTCGGTTAATTTAATTCATTTTTAATCGAATGCTCCCTAAGCGATATCACCTTTTGCTCCAATATCAAAGTTGATCGCACATGGTTATGAAAATAACAACCAAACTTTATCCCATTAGATGAGATCGACTATATAGATCCTTCGACATCATTAGGTTCTATTCCCTACTGTATCATTATCTATATTTAAATAAATTTTATCTTATTTTATAATTATTAACCAATTTTCTCTTCCTCATTTAATGTACGCATTTGTTAAAATTTCACATTATCTAACTAGAGCATTTATTGATCGTCTAAGTATATTATTCATATCATCTTAAATGGATCTCCTCAAATTTTCTTTCAATAGGTGCAATCATAACTTTCACTCTAACATTTTCATTTTTTATCTTATTCATTCTTATACTTACACATTCACCTTAACATCTTTATCTCTATGACTCTCATCTTCGTGCTCTAGTCATAGACCAACATTCTACTTCATATAGCATACCAGGTTTCAAGGTTTCAAAGTCTTAAGTAATGTCGAAGCTTTGATCTTTGATTGGAACGATACTGTTTTGGTATCGTGTCAATAATGGATTAGAGTTGAAAAAAGGAAGAAGATGAAACATACGAGGGAGATATTGTCTATGTCGAGCATGATTTTAAATCTTATATCATGTCATGTGAAACGATCAAAATATATTATTTCAGTAAATTACCCAAACTCGATATTATGATATCACTCGGATAATGTTCCTTTCTTTGTTTCATCTCCTTCTTCCTTCAATCTGTCACCGACACCATGCAACAAAGCGTCAGCACGATACTGGAATAGTATCTTTTCGGTGAAACTATGACACAACTAGATTTTACATTTTGGTACCTAGTGGTATTGAGTTTCGGTGATTTATCGAAATGATATGTTTCGACCATTTCGACTCATACAAGAATTGATCGACCCGTCATTTCGTAAAACTTCCTTTTAAATTTTAGTGGTAATTTACGATAACAAAGAACACGTGGCACTCCATTTCAACCATCCAACTTGTACTATATATAAAATCTCTTCCAACCCCTGTATCCTTCTATAAAAATAATCCTAAATACTTAAAGTTTTACAAATAACTCAATGTCCTATCTTAACAAATATTTTATTATATCTAATACAATTAAACTTAAATTTTACATATTCTGGTTTTCCTTTACTAAACCTAAAACCTTCAATTCTAGTATTTCTCGGCATGATTCGAGTTTAACATTTTCTCCTTCACGTGTCTTATTTATCAAAACAATATCATATACAAACAATATTCATCATAATAATGTATTGTGTCAAGTGAGTTCCAAGGCGAGGAAAACCACACCTTAAACGCGCCTTAACCTTTCAAAAAAGGTGTGCTCTTAAGCGCGCTTCATTCCACTGTCAGGCGCAAATGGCACGCCTGGTTGCACCTTGAGCCTAGGCTCAGTCAAGTGCACGCTTTTTAGAACTATGGATAAAATTAGCAAAACACATAAATAATAAAAAATATATATCTTAAATAAATACATTATTTGCAAATATAATTTTTATTGTGATGACTGAAAGATACGTTGACTATGTTGATTGTCTTATACAACATGTTCGATCTTTTGCGAATGGAAACTAATATAAAGTTTCTTTTGTCAATCTCATCTAACATATACAAATCACAATTAACATCTGAATTTTCCTTGTTGTGTGACAACTAGATCTATGATCAAAGCTCCTGTAGAGTACAGGTATGCAATAGAAAATGTTCTACAATAGATATCTTCTCCATGATGCAAGATCATGATATCATGGAAAAATATAAGATACTATAGGCCTCCTAAGAATGAACACCATTTAAATAAAACCAATATAATGCAACTATCATATTCGAACGAGCCTCGATAAGATAGAAAGAGAAATCCTAGTAACATGCATTCACTATTGCTTGGTGTGGCTATCAATTAATTAATCAATCACCTAGATTATTTTTTTTAACTACAAACTTTTAAGAAAATTTTTGAGCATTTGGTAGCTTCAACATAATAGCTATGATATGAAATGTCAATCATATAATGCCTCTAACAAGGGATACATGTCCATTACACTTGGTTTTTTTTTTGCTCAGATAAGTAGCATGTTGCCATGCAAGATCAATAGGTGACATGGTTGAAATCTAGTGACAATGCAACATATAAGGCAATTTAAAGATAATGGAAAGGAAAAAAATTTAAAGATAATGGAAAGAATTTAGGCTATATTTCTTACACCAAAAGAGGGAAGAAATGGGTGGGTAAAGTGTGGGTGGCACAAACATTCGCAACATTCCCTTCACTTCTTTAGGAGACTACAAGAGAAGGGTAAGAAACTACTAAGGAGTTTTTTTTTTCCAATTTTAACCAAAACCATTGGTAGATTTAACTAAGATTTAGAGGAAAATAGCTTATTTTTTAAACTAATTTTAAATTTTATATTTTTAGAAATTTGATTTAGAAAACATAGGGAGTGTTTAGTTTGCATGTTTGTTATTTTCATTTTCTGGAAAATGTGCATTTTCTAGAAAACAATGTTTGGTTTGTATATTCCACTTCTGTTTTCTAAAAAAAGAGATAGTATTTTCTAAAAAAAGAGAGAATGTCTAAAAGTCATTTTCTATTTTTCAGAAAATGCACATTTTTCAAAAAATAAAAATGAAAACAAGGAAACCAAATGCACCCTTAAGTTTGCGTTTACTCTTTCTTTACCTCCAAGAGTGAAGTGGGAAAATTTTCTCTTTTCTTTCCTTACAAGGAAATACAAATGAGAAATAAATGTCTTTATTCTTTCCCTATAAATTCATTTATCTACTCTCTCTCTCTCCCTCACACTCTCTCTTTTGTAGGGAACACAAGCTTAAAGGGATGGGCAAGTTAGATTTATAAGAATTACTAAAATCTGAAATAAGCATATAATATACTAGCTTATACAGCTAGTATAGCAATTGATCATTGCAACATGTGAAACGCCAGTCAATATAATACGCATACAGCTAAAAATGTAGTATTTACCACCATACTAGGCAATACACACTGTTTATAGATGTCCTGGCCAAAGTTGGGGGTGTGAATGTAAGCCACAATATCCAGTGTTTATACCCTGATCAGGGCAGGTTGCTGACCACCCAGGCAACCATCCACACCTTCTATTCATTCTACCATCCCTATACTGTGTATCAATATTCTTCTAGGTTACCTCCTTAACCCCCTTTTCTCCGCTTTCACCTTTTTGTTTGTGAGGAAGAAAACTTAAACCATCTTAAAGCTAGAAATACCCCTCCCCCACCTCCTCCAACCCTCCAGTGATAATATTCCAATAAAAAAATGTATGTTGTTACTTGTTCGTCTGCCAAATGCAGTACACTCAGTGGCACTGCAATCATAGGGAAAAAAAATTGCTAAGATCAGAAAAAATAAATAATAACCTTGCACAGTCATGTTTTCTATAAAATTTGCTTCCTACAGGATAAAATTTGTTGAAATCATTACCCAAGAAAAACAGATGTAGAAATTTAAGACTAAATAGGCATAAGACAGCGAATTTGAATAGAGGAAAGACAGAAAGATACTAAATTCATGTTGAAAGCATTACCTTAGTCATCTCAGGTAGCTGGGAAGCAGCTTCTGAATGCTGATTAGCACTCTTTGATGATTTGGTAATAATATCAGTGATTTTACATTGATTATTTGCTTCCTTGTTGAACATACCAACACTTTCCTCCTGCATGTCCATAAATCTTTTTGTGGAATCCACGCAAACTGCATCAACATTACGAGAATCACTCAGCTCGCTTCCAACAGATCTACAGTTTGGTGTTGACCTCTTCTTCCTACGTTTACTCTTCTCAATCAGATGATTCATTATGGATTTTGAAATGTCAGCAGGAACTTTTGGGCACTTCCTAACATGAGAAGTACCAGCAAGATGATTCTTAAGCCTAGATACCCCACCACCATATCTGATTAAGCCACACCAGTTGCACATCCAGTGAAACCTATTTCCATCAACTATCTCGCCATGGTCCCACCCAATATCCCTAGTTCTACCAGAAGGCATTTCCAAAACCTACATATCAACATACAGAATCAATTGGTCTTTAGTATAAAAATAAGAAATTAAATCAAAGCATACATATTATTTTATTATATACATAAATTCATTATGCAGTATGTTATACCATGAAATGATTCTACTGAAACCAAAAGGCAAATATAAATTAGAAATCTCAACTAAGATGAACATTTTACTGAGAAACTAATAGTTTAGAGTAAAGAAAGTATCCAAAGTAAAGAGAAATGTTATCTAAACATAATCCAAACCAAAGTTTTAACACCTTAGTCCATACCAACACTGAATCTGTTGTCGGTCAAACAAGTTTGAGAACAATACTAGATATATGAATCAATAATACTAGGATCAGCAATTATCAATTTTCTACTGATTTTTAACACTTTTGTTATAACGGTTTACATAATCACATGTTTCCAGGCATCATTATACAAGTTATAAAAGCATAACTAGATTTCCAAAAAAATGTTAAAGTTTACATAATATGATGATATTTTTAGATCAGAAAGTGCCTAACATATACCTGAGAGCCCCATAAAGAAATTGGCATAATAAAGCAGCATGTAAGCATAGGATTTTACAAAGCACCAAACAACTATGATCCTAGAAGAGGATTCAACAAAGGGTATTCAGCACTTGCTTGATGATTTCCATCATACATGTCATTTATTAAATGGTCAATATGCACTCTGTGTTTTATGTGAAACTCAAAACTTATGCTAAGCTTACTTTTAGTCTGCGCATAATCCATTCTTAGTTTATGAACCATGCTACCCAGTTTTGTCCCATCGAAAGCTTACAATAACTTAATCACAAATTACATTAAAAAATAAACTATACACATAATTACCTATTGCCTAAGGCCTTAAACACTATGAGAATTCTTAGCTGCATTAATATATCCATTTACCAATTAGTGAAATCACAATCATGCGACATGTGCAACTAAGTAAGATAGATGAATACTTTAGTTAGGAGGGGCCTCATAGATCCAGGCATTAATGATTTTTTGTCATGTGCAGACACCAAATTGAGGGAGCATGAAAATACTAAATCACAATGACAAGCACAGAAGGAAATTGAAAATGGAGATTCTAACAGGAGAGAACAATAACAATTCAGTCAACCTAGGAAAGCTTAAAAGTAATAATATATCCAACAATATCATCTTCTATGATAACGGCTCTGACTCTGCAACTACTAATCTCTCACTTCTTGCAACAAGTTTATTTCTTCATGAATAATAAACCCGCCTGTCCAGTATACTTCTCAGTGAAAGAAGGCTAACACGCCAGATGAAGGTACCAAAGTACATTGAAAACAACGGCATTCTATTAAAAAATACATAAGGCGAAGTGATAAAGACAAAGGATGCACAGACACGACTAGACCCAAGAGATCTTTAGATCTACCATCATGCTCCAGGAATTAATAGTCATCAAGACAAGAAGGTAAAAAACATTTCGTCAATGAGCTCAAGAAAAGCAAAAAACAAAGACCAAAGTTGCCACCTTAGAAGCATCCGCACTGGACCCGCCAC
This sequence comes from Kaempferia elegans, assembly GCA_037974815.1. Taxonomy (NCBI): domain Eukaryota; kingdom Viridiplantae; phylum Streptophyta; class Magnoliopsida; order Zingiberales; family Zingiberaceae; genus Kaempferia; species Kaempferia elegans. Next base: position 11,391 of record JBBPFQ010846736.1, read on the forward strand.
GCCTCCGCCTCTTGTAAGTGATCAGCACATCGCTAGGCGATTCTTCCAGCTTCACAGACCCATTACACTTCCCGGCTTCCATCCCCGTACGAAGTTAAAATACTCCTCCTTACCGAACCTTAATCCAGCCGAAGACCATCGTGCCGGAAGCCAGATCCAAAGATGCCACGACCAGCAACCAAAGCGAATCTGAAGGTAAGAGAAACCAAGCGAAAGAATCGAATAGGCTTCCAGGATGAGAAAGATTGCAACTTGGGTGGGTAGGTTAGGTAGGACGAAGGGTGGAAATGGTGGTGGAAGAGGAAGATTAAGAACCCTAGATTTTTGGGGTTGCGGGGATTTGAATTCGGGACATGGGGAAGGGGGATGGATATATGCGGGAGTTAATCTATATTCTATGGGAGATTGCCTGCCCCACCACAAACTCCTCCCATTAACTGTTAAATAATCAAATTAACTGCTTTGGAAATTTAGTCTTTTATTAAAAAAAATAATAAAATGGAAAATTATTTTATTAAATTTATATATAAAAGATTTATTAAAATAATACTTAGTCATTCATCCTCCGTGTGACCATTTAATAATTAATTCTTAATTGATTTTTTAAAATCTAAAATTAAGTTACATTAACACTCTTTTTATTTTTTATATAAAAATAATTTTAAATCTTATTAATAATTTTTTTTTATGTTGATATATTTATATTTTTTTATAAAATTTAATTTTACCTGTTATATATGAATTTAAAATATTATAGATGTGGTTTGTTTGAAAATCTAATTTCTAGAGAAATTATATTATTTAATTATTTAAATTTAAAATATAAATTATATTATTATTGAATAATATTGTATAATTACTGGATAATAAATATTTATTTTATAAAATTTACATATATTATGTATTATATTACACTCGATGTGTATATTACATGTAGATGATT
>JBBPFQ010847054.1:0-12330 GCA_037974815.1 Kaempferia elegans
ATTTACCGTTCATCCAAAAAAAAAAATATATGTTTTTTAAAAGCAATATAAAAGAATATACAATTTGCCGTTAATAAAATATAAATATTTAAAAAATAATTTTTGATAAATATGAAAAGAATGGCTCAAATTATTAAAATAACACGTCATAATTTTTAATGTTTCGAAAAAAGAAAGGACGACGATCCGAATGTCATTACGCGTCAAATTTGGGGTTATTTTTGCCATTTGGTCCGCGCTCGTATATCGACCATTGCCTATTGGCGCGGTTTCCCCATTTTTAGCCTCCAATAAAACGATAACAACAGCAATGACATCAATTCTTCCTCCTCCGCCTCCCTCTGTGTCGTCGCTGAATCGGAGCTCGTCCAGACGCCGATGAGCTCTGGATTCCGACACGCAGTTCCTCTGACCGTTCTCTAGGCCTGGCGCTGCCGATTCTATCAGGTTCTTGGTGGTAAACTGGTCGGCTGACTTAGAACCGAATTGCGCGTAGCTACGGCCTGGGATTTCCCCCATTTCGCCCCATTGTTTGTTTTTGGTAGAGGTGATGTTCCAATCTTGTTCTTAGTCCCTTCGATCCTCTTCGGATTGTGATTCTCTTTCGATCCTCGTCTAAGTTTTCATCTTTAATTCGATATTTCATTATTGTTTGTTATTTCTAGTTATTTTATCTACGAGATTAATTTTATGAATGGTTACCACCTTAGATTGGTATTGCTTTGGCAATTTAATTTAGCAATGATCTGGATCTGTCATTTTTTAATCTGGTTAACATGCATTTTGTTGTGGGGAGTTAACATTGTTTCCAATTCAAAGGGGAAACTTGCTTTGATGTTTCTGATACTAACACGTTGGCAATATAATTTGTTTTATCAGATATTAATAGGATGCAAGGTAAAATGTCCGAAAACTCTCTTCCTACTCATATTACTGATTCGAATCGGAAGATCATTGAGACAGGTGGTGTGTCAAAGCGGTTGTATCAAGTGTGGAAAGGAAGCAATGTAATTAGATCCCCAACCTCATGCTTTTTCTTGCAGCTAGTCAATCTGATAGATGCTCTTAAGCTGTAAAAGCAACTAATAATCTCCATTTTAATCTGTTGAAGAAATTCTGTTGCGGAGGGAGACTTATATTTGGTCCAGATGTGAGATCCTTAACGCTCACAGTGCCTCTCATCGTTGTCCCAGTTATCTTCTTTGTGTTATTTGTTTCAGACAAGTTGGTGAATGAGTTTCAGCATCAGTTGGGAATTTTTATTGTTGATTTCGCTGTTGTCTTTACTGCATATGTGAGTGACTCTTCCTCGTAATATTATTTCAACGTTTATGCTTTAGCTTCTCTTACTATGCAGAATTCCTTTTCTAGCTAGTAAATCAGTTTTAGATTGAATTTTACGGGGTGGGTTACACAAACAATGGAATGTGTTTTGTTGTAGGGTGAGGCTCAGACAATTTAATTACCTATACACAATTAGTTGTGCTTCTTTAGTTTCATCTAGGTTATGCCTTCTGAAAGTAAACTTGGACCTTCGACCTCAAGCGTGTATATATTGTAAGTTTCAACAAAAAGATGCAACTAAAAACTCAAAGGCTCATCAGATATAATGCCCCAGTGGCCATGCTTAATCTCGAGAAATGATCCTAATAATAAGCTAAAACGCGACTGGACGAAATTTCCCCAAGAATTTGTAAGAGAAAAATCTAGTTTTTAATTGTGAACTCTAATACAGAAATAACTGCAATTCAAATTTCAGGGGTGATGGTTCTGTCAACTCAAGTCCATTTTAGCATTTGCTGGAAGCTTTTGATCAGTCATTAATAGTATCATCAGTATTCTTGGTTTTTGTTATATGTAGGATATTTTGATGCTATTTCTCACATCGGGCAGAGATCCAGGGATTGTTCCTCGCAATGCACAGCCTCCTGAACTAACAGATGTTGATAGCAACTCCACTATCTCTGCAGAGTGGGCAGGAAATTATGGCGGCTCAGTTTTGCCACTGACCAAGGATGTATTTGTTAATGGCATTGTTGTGAAAGTCAAATATTGCAATACATGCATGCTTTATCGTCCACCTCGTTGCTCCCATTGCTCAATTTGCAACAACTGTGTCGAACGATTTGATCATCATTGCCCCTGGGTTGGCCAGTGTATCGGAAGAGTATGATTTTCTTCTTTACTTTCTACACCTTATTTGTTTTAAAATGTTGAATTGTCCATGGTCATGAATCAGGTGTAATTTAATTTAACTAGAGTTCTGATGCCAAACAAAGAGAGATAGAATTGGATAAAAAAGAAAGTCAATATCTCATGAACTAACAAGGATAATATTAATAAAGAATAGTTTGGATTTAAAAACTTAGCCTGATTTGAGTTAACATTGCCCAGACTTGAGCTACTCTTAGGTCCTGACGTACAAGGTGGTCCTGCTAACCTTGACTTGCAATTTGAAATACTTACATTGTTCAGATTCATCAAGTTCTTCCTCTCATTTTACTCCTAGCTTCCACCCTAAGCTACTGTATTATGCCATCATTCTTCTTGCTGTTGTCATTGGCCGTTTTAACACATTAGAGGCTAATTTTTAATACCAAGGAGAGTCATCATCTCAATGTTGGTTGAATGTTACTTGTAGGATTAATGTCCAAATAATAACTTACTTCCATGAACTACCTCCTTTTCATTTGAACATACATAACCTTTTTTGTTTCACAGACTTGCGTGTTTGAATGCTTTCAGTTCTCCTAATTCTTGCACAGTTTCTTCTAAGAGATTCCAGTTAGCAAGACAAACATAGGGAAATATGAGGTTGACCCTCTTATATCTAGAGCTTAATGTTAACTCTTAATTTGAGATGATTCATGGAAGGAAGACTTTGATCAAGACAGTGCTAGATACCTTTTGTTGGCTTGAGAGAGGCCCTTGAGGCCCATTTATTGATGCCACAGTCAGAATAATAGGACTGTAACTTATATTGCGAGAGCATGAAGTTTCGGTTACTCCTAACTCACTTTTAAAGCTGGGGTGGATAAACATTGTTTATATACATGCCATGTTGCCGTGCTATAGCAAACTTTTTTAGTCCTTGCATTTCATTATTGTGTGTACCAGTCATTCTATTCTTGGTTAGCTTCAAACTTTTTAATTGTCAAATAAAAATAACATAATTTCCAAACATGTTCAGACAACACCTGTTTCATTTATCGAGACTCATATTTATCTATTTTGTGCAAGCAGAGGAACTATCGTTTCTTTTTTATGTTCATCACGTCCACAACATTACTATGTCTATACGTCTTTTCCTTCTGCTGGGTTAACCTCACAAAGATCATGCAAGCATATCACTGCAATCTCTGGGGAGCTGTTCTGCAATCACCTGTTTCTGGAATTCTCATCATTTATACATTCATAGGAGCTTGGTTTGTTGGAGGCTTGTCCACTTTTCACATTTATTTAGTTTGCACCAATCAGGTAAGTTCTTTAATGCTAAAGTTGTACTTCCTGATGTGCAAACTCCCATGTCTCACAAGAGATATGCTTGCAGACAACATATGAGAACTTCAGATATCGTTACGAGGGAAAAAAGAATCCATATAACCATGGATGCATTCATAACGTCAAGGAGATCCTCTTCTCAGGAATACCTAAATCCATGAATAATTTCAGAGCAATCGTGAAAGAGGATTCATCATGGTTCTCTTCATCACATTCTATGGGGAGAGCTATGAATTCACGGATGATGAAGTCAGACTTTGACCTGGAGATAGCTGTCAAACGACACAATGCTGCTATAGAAGAGCTCGAAGGCATGGAGGATCAGTTTCAGTTTGGCGCAATAGAAAGGTGCGGCTCCGAGACGCCACATTCAGTATTTTCTACAGACAAAGGCAATTGGGAAACACCAAAATATGTTAAAGAATTCGAAATGGACCACCACTGGCTGGAGAAACAAGACACGGAGAGCTTTTCTGTTGAGTTTAAAAAGGCACACGGATATACTGATAGAGTAATGAACCATGAATTTGCTTAACAATCAGTCAAAAAACAGTTGGTGATCCTTTGGTTTTGATTAAAAAAAAAGAGAGGGGGAAAACAGCAGCTGCAAATCCAGCTAAATGGAAGTGGATCTCCTAATTAGCAGACTCACGAAGAAGCATGCAAGAACACTTGCCTGTATTTTTCATTCTTATTTTGTATAGACAGTCACAGAAACATAACGTGGAGTTTATGTGCTTGTACATTGACACGGCTAGTAAAGTAGGGCCCCCAAAGGGGGGTTAATGTCGAGAAGGCCGGCTGACGTGGCAGTTAAAGTTAAAAGGAGATCAATAAGCGGGGATGTTGGGCTGCTCCGGGTCCTTAATATGGGACCGGGCCGAATGATTGATGTTGAATGAGCCTTTTTTTCTTGGTTATTTAGCAAGGAGATATGTCACTCCAACAACCTAGCTGGTCGGATCAGAGTATAAGTGTAACAGACCCTTTTTGCCTTCATGGTTCAACTGGATTTCTCAGCTGAGCGGATTCCGACTCCACAAGATGGTCAATATCCTGCAACTCACCAGACTCCTCGTTCGATCGGACATCAAACCTCCAAGAGGCCGAATCCTCACAAGAGTTGAAACCACAATGGGAGGGGTATATGACCCAAGCATGTTAGGGACCCATCAATCTAAGACCTGATATTTCTTTTTGGTATCTTGCTTAATCTTTGTTAGTAAACTACGGAAATAGTCCTTGTGCACTATATGCAACAGAAGCTTCAATATCCCAAACATAGAAATGACAGGTATACTCTTGGAAAGTTGTCAAGAGTGTTAGAGAAATGATTGTTCCTTTGTTTTATAAATACATCATGTTCAACGTTCAACATTGGCATATTGGTACATAGAAATAGTGTCACTATAAAAGATCTGTATACACAAACATAAGTACGCTCACACTTGCACACTCACAGCTACCATCGTCTCTTCATTTTTTTTGGTCCCTCTCTGGCTTAATTGCTATTTTTTCGAACTTTTCCAATCACCTTCTGACACGCAGATCCACTGGATCATATTCTTCTTGTTCAAATTCCTTTGGCTGTCGACATCCGACACACCACGCCTTCTGGATAAGCCATCTTCTCCGATCTCATGCAAGATCATAGATGAATGACGCCCGCCAAGAAAAAAAAACAAAGATTGAGTACGAGGAGTTCAATATCATAAGTCTTGGCCAAAATTAAAAACTACAGGGGGTAAAACGAAATCATTCCCATCGATTTAATGGTCTGCCTGTCGCTGTTCAGTCATTCCACCCCAGAGGGAACAGATATCCCTTCGAAACCCACCCTGTACGCCAAAACCCTAATGACCATGGCCGAGATCAGTGAAGAGGCCGAGTCCCAAACCGTAGAAGGATCCATCCCGAGTCCTCTGCTTCCCTCGAAGCGCAAGCCTGATGCCGAATTCTCCGAGGAAGGAGAGGGGGAGCCGGAGAAGAAGCTGAAGCATCAGAAGCCGGAGATCGCATCTGGCCCTGTTCCGCAACCCCAAGAAGCAGCCAACAATGAAGGCGGATCGAATGAGGAAACGATGGCCGACCCTAATGGGGCCGTCAAGAGTAAGGGTGCGCTAACGGCGGTGGACAAAGGGAAAGGAATACTGATGGAGGAAGAGGAGGAAGACGACGACAGCGATGGCGGAGATGAAAACAGCGGCCGAGATAGTGACGACGAGGTTGGAGGGGAGGAGGATGATGACAGCGATTTCGTGGATGATCCACTGGCGGAGATCGATCTTGATAACATTCTTCCTCCGAGGACGCGTCGGCGGGAGCCTCCTCCTCCAGGGTCTTATTTCGACCCCGATCAGGATGGAGATGATAGTGACGACAGTGAGGTGTAATGCGGCTTTAAAGAGGTAAGTTTAGTGGGAGACTGGGAGTTTTCATATGTCTACTTCAATGGTGGGTTTCATCACTAAAAGGACTTCATGATCTGTTGTGAAAGCAATTGTCACAATTCTCTTGTTCTTGCTAGAATTCACTATGATTGGGAGGAACAATCAATGTTTCTTTTTGCTAAGATGACGTTTTGCCTGTGCCTATGTTTTAAATAGTAGGTTTGTTTACTTGAAATATATATTATACATGACATTCAGATGACAGGCAAACCTACATAAAAAGAAGGTACTGCGACAAATAACATCCTTGGAGATATGTATGCTTTATCAGTATAGTAAATCGAGTAATTGGAGAAAACACATGTGCAGGGATCACTGGAGAAAATTTCTGTTCTCATGCATTTTCTTAGTCAAGAATTGAATTAGAAAATAATTTATTCATGATTTACTGGCTCCTATTATTTATTCAATTATGGCTACTAAGTTGTTAAAATTACACGTAAGCATCTTGATATCAATTGAAAAATGTCTCACAAGAAGCAAGAATTTTCCTTCAACATGTCATAAAGTTCTTGGTCCTAATTGGAACTTTGCAGATATAGTATCATAAAATGTGTTATATGAAGAAGCAATACCCCTGATAACATCTGTTTTCCCCTTTTTATTTGTTTAGAATCATAACTCCTCTTGAGAGACTTCTGTACTCTCCTTTATCACCTCTCCCCCTTGGATGCTCTAATATTGTTTTAGGCCCCAAAAAAATCCCGTATGGTTATTTTTCCCCTTCTCTTATTCCCCCATATTACTTGAAGCCTGGAGGTTCAGTATGTTTCGGGCGATGTATGTTGTGAATGGAATAAATTGTCTTGTTTTAGATGTTTTGGTTGGGCATCAGTTGACGAATTCCGTCTAGACAGAAAATATTTACTTAATTATATTGTTTGTGAAAGGTCTACTTTACTTGCATGACTTGCTTCGAGTGTCAGATAGGAGTATAGGACTTAGATGCCCATTGTCCTCCTGCTGCAGAAATTACAGATGAGCTACTAATGCATCCTGTGAGAAATCTGCCAGGGCACAGACATTGTTTTTTGTTTACTTTTTTATGGACCTGGGTGACCAAGATAGAATTGCCTCTTTCTGATTGTGGGGTGTGAAGTTGTATGCAATGACCCTCCACACACTTCAACGTTCGGGTTTTTTGTGCACTATCTTTCCCTACCTTTGCAAAGAAATATGCTTCTGGAAATTGATAGAACTGTCGAAGTTAGCATGATGCAAAACATCAGCTGCTTAGATGTGTTATATGTTTATGTTTCATCAAATTAGTGCTACAAAAAATAGAAAACTATGTCTATATATTTATTACCATTAAATTGGGGATACAATAAATAGAGAAACTGTGTATAGAAGAAGGTAATGCTATATAAGTTTTTTTTCCATGACATGCATTGAGTGGCTGTCAAATTATTAATCTATAAGTTGGCATTCTAACAATCCCATGATTCTTAGTGGAATGGTTATTATAATCATTGATCAATTGATTACTTGTGATTTGTAGTTCAGAAATTGAAGCTGTATATAAGTTGTCAGCCTAATCCCAAAATTCTTAATGTAAAGGGCATGCTAGAAGATTAACTAATATAAATTGCTAATTAATTCAGCATTTTATTTTGTGTCGGTCAAGACATGCTAGAAGATTAACTAATTTATCTGGTTAAAGCTCTCTGAAGATGGAGTTGAAATATTTTTGTTTCTTTGCAATTCAATGTCGACTAGGTAGTACTTACGAAGGAAAGAGATTTTGTAAGCAAGAGATATCTAAAGAGAGGGTTATTCAAATCAACCTTTGTAGATCCTAATCTGAGCAATAAGACTCCTACACTTATTCGAATGAGTTTTTTTTTTAATTTTTGGCATATGTGTCTAGAACATATCAACTTTGACACTACAAAAAGTATTAAAATTGTAGTTGATGGCCAAATTTTAAGTTTGACTCAAAGGTACAATGCATGATTTGTGTGAGGCTAAAATGATGAAGTTGTTTTTTCTTTTAATTGAAAGAAGCACTAAACCTTTGGAACTGGCACGCCATAATATTTGTGACATATTGAGAAATGGAAAGGAGTTTATCACCTTTATTGATTGAACAAAATACAGTTATGGGGTTTTGTTGTTAAGCAAGAATAAACCTTTGAAGTGATTAATCCCCACAAGGATGAGGTTGAAGAGTCGACTAAGTTAGGTCATCAATTATGATTAATGAGGAGAATATGGGGCACCGCTTAAGGAATTTTGCTTTGAGATGAGCATCATTCAACAAATGGTTGCACTCTATTCACCTTAATCGATTTATGTTACAGAAACACTAGGATCGTACATTAAAAGAGATGATAAATACTATGTCAATAAGTTGGATTATCCAAGAACTTGTGGGAGGAACTATCCTCTCAGTAAACCACATTTTGAACAAGGTACCCTCCAATCTTTTATGATTTTGTGAAGTAAAATACCTAAATGCTCTTGCTAAATGCTCTTGGGTTTTTACAGCATTAGCAATGTATTAACTCAAGAATTAATTAATTTCCTTTTTTTAGATTAATAGTCAGAAGTATTTCCATGATGGAAGCTACAAATGCCCTCACTATATGTTTCAAAGTTGAAGTACCACTAGGTTTCTCATTCATCAACGCCTTTTCTTTTTTATATAATATATTTTACCTATTGAATTGTAAAATTTTACTAGAGATTAGTTATCAATTTCTCTTCTAATGTCTTCTCACTTATTTGATGTGAAATTTGTGTACTTTTTTTTGCTAACATCTTTAAGCATCTTTTTTTTGCTCCAGATTCATACATGATGCAGTAAATCTGAATCTGCTTACCAAAACAAGTTAGTACATTATAACATATCTTTTATATTGCTTTTGATTTGTCAGAGAAACCACGGAAACTGCTAATGAGCATGCACTTACAAATTGCAAATGGGATTTTGGAGAAAGTAAAGCCTATCAGTACCTGATTTTTGGATATTATATTCTTCTGAGTGAAATATTAGTTAGAATCATAGCTGTCAGGATTGTATTTGGATCTTTGGATTCATGAACCTAAGATCCAAACTTGCTTACATGATCAAAATCTCAAGTAGGACTTGAACTATAATCTCACAATCCATAGCCTGATCCTATGCCCCTTCATTGTTCCAATGTCGTTGATTTGAACAAGCTTGACTTAATAGAATAATTTTAAGTTCACACACTTTCAGAAAAGTAGACATCTTTTCGATATCATATAACCTCAAGAAAAAAAAGAATTATATGAGAATCCCTTTTAAATTTTAATTGAAAAGTTAACCTGTTTTGTTATCGTGTATTTTATTTATAAGCTAGCTAGATAAAATATAATACTTTTTGATACTGCAAGAAGCATTATAGTTAAATTGAGAAACTAGTGTGAAATATTTATTTTGTACATTGCAGCATTGATGTAGAAAACTTATGGAATACAAATTTAGAAATATTTATCATAATATCAGATATTGCAAAATAATATGTGATAAATATAAATTTCAAATATAGTTTTCAAAATGATATTTTGTTAAAGTGTGGGATCTTATAATCTTGTGCTTAGGGTTGAGAAAGCTTTCATTGATCCTGGGTAGGATGTGATCTGTACAATCTTGATTAGGAGTGGATTCTGTGGCCCATATCAGTATGAGTCATTTATGGGACTAAGTATAGCTTTATCACGGGCATCCCATGTATGTTTTTAAGTTCTGGAAACAATAGGACTGTCATTTATGTAACATGAATGATCCAAGTTCGGTTGATACCATATCCTAATTTAAAGTTTCGAATGCATTAAAGTGAATCAAAACAATATGTTCAGACACAGCTTATGGAGGGCAATGAAGTCATGCTGGACGCTTGACAACTCCAACCCTATATGTTAGCATTTTTCTCCACTGTAAGCTTATGCTTTTAGTTTTAACGTACACCCAGTGTGAGGTGTTAAATATTATGGCATGAAGGTAATATCAATATATGATTCTCAGTTTGCAATGCTGTGATAGAACATAGACGACCTATTGCTTGATCAAATTTCGATGCCCACTGTGATGCGTTTAATAGTCTGTTTACATGAAAACTAGAGATTGGGTATTGCTAACTGGTATGAAATTCTGTGCTTTATTCATAGTACTTGATGTTTGTTTAGCTTTTTTAATCGTCTTCCTGGAAGAGGAGTGATGTTGAAGCGTGTTGTAACCCTGAATTATTTTGTTATCTGAAACTGCTGCGTTATTCTTTATGCCATACCATGTGATCACGAGGCTAATATCACACCGGTGTGATTCTTATGCAGGGAAGTAGAAGTTGGCGGATAAGATCGTGTATCAGCCAGTTGTTGATTCCCTGTAGAATTGTGATGTTTGCAGCTCATCAGTGACAATCAACACTGTTGATTTGTTTGTCATTTCCCTTGGTTTTTCTCATCCTATGCAGTTTAGTGTTAGGTGCAATAGTATATTTTTTTTTTCGCTATCATTTTCGACGGATTGATTAATAGCAATCATCTCGCTAGAGTGGCAGTTATACCTGTGTTTGCTATTTTGCAGGGTATAGATAAAACTCCATCAAATCCGGTCTTATAAAAATCTAGTTTGAACTCGACTATTCTCAACTCTCAAATGCCAATCTAGTTGCCTTATTTGTTGGTGCCATTTGCATCTTCGGCCAGAACATAGATGGTCTATGATATGATAATGTTGAAGGATAATAATGGTTAGAGTTGTATGATTGTATTGTGGCCTTCAGTTGAACTACTAAGAAGTGATGTTGGTAGACTTGTTATAATAGGGCAAGAAAATAATTTTCAATGGTCGCATATCTTTGAAAAAAAATCCTTTTACCCCCTAATCTACTTTGCTGTGAGCTATAAGTTGATCCGTAATTTGCTGTGACCTATAAGTTGGCCCGTAATTTACTTCTACATAATTTGAAGATTGATTGTGAGAGACGTTTAAAGCGAGTATAATCAAAAGAAAGCGATGTTCAATATGACTAATGACTAGGGTTAACACTCAAGGCTATCATTCTCATTTTGCGAAGGGAAAACGTTAAAAACATGTGTAAAACATGGGAGAAGTGCCCTTTATAATTAAGAATATTACATTTTATCATTTTTAATTTATAAAATAAGAATAAAAATACTTCTTTCTCTATGGGATTGCTTTTCTAACCGTGAATGTAACATGGTTGGATTAAGTTTTAAAAAGACAAGATTGTAATTCGGGTCTAAAAGTTATATCAATACCTCTACCCTGGCAAAAAAGTTATATTAATTTCGGTCTCAAATTGTAATTCATCTTTTTTTAGAATTCGCTCAAAGTTATATTAATAGATCTTCCCTGGTTTTTTTTTTAAAATGAAATTTGTTCATGAAAGATAACATTCGTGAATACCATTTATTTTTATAAGTAAAATAAAAATAATAATTTATCATGGAACAAATTATAAAATTAGACAACTTATTAAAATTTTATTACTGTTAATTATAAATCTTGCATCGAAAAAAGATTGGAAAAAAAAAATAGTGAAACACGTTCAACTTCAAGGGGTCCAATCTCTTCTAACCCGGACTCAACTGGCTTTACCACACCATAAATAAACCTTGTCAGAATTAAATCGGCATGTAAACCCTCGCTCGAAGCTTCCACTTTCGCTTCCAAGCCCTAACTCGTGCCGATCTCAGTCCCTCCGCTCTCTCCTCCGTGAGCGACTCCGATGGCGGCGATGATGGTAACTTCGTCTCTCCTCATTTCGTGTTTTCTCTTCTCCTCGGTTTGTTTACAGCTTAGTGTCTAACTCCTTGGATCCCTTGTTGCGATGCTTGCAGCAACCCCAGATCATACTGTTGAAGGAAGGAACAGACACCTCGCAGGGGAAGGCGCAGGTAGTGAGCAACATCAATGCTTGCACGGCCGTGGCCGACTCGATTCGCACGACGCTGGGTCCGCGAGGAATGGACAAGCTCATCCATGATGATAAGGGGAACACTACCATCTCCAATGATGGCGCTACCATCATGAAGCTTCTTGATATTGTCCATCCTGCTGCCAAGATTCTGGTTGACATCGCCAAGTCACAGGACTCTGAGGTAAGTAACTTCCTCCTGGATCGGTTGTGGAATGGAAGCGCATGAAAAGGCGCTATCTTTGATGGATTCTCGTGATGGATGCTAGATTATTTGACTTCAATGTTAAAATTGGCTTCCAAATGTTGTTCCAGTAGCCTCAGATGAACAATTTAACTATCTGGAGATTTGATCAATTGGGTCAGATACATTAGGTAGTAATAAGTCTCCTATTATAAATATCTTATGGGAGAAAGTACATTTCGTACAGAATAAACACTATATATCCTCAACACTATGTTCTGAT
>JBBPFQ010847161.1:0-12329 GCA_037974815.1 Kaempferia elegans
GCATGAATCATGACTTGGTGATACAATATCATTTAAAGTCGTAGATATAATTAGCATGGAGACAAAATTTAATATCCCTTTATGACATCCATTTATTTATATAATTTGAATTTAAAACAAGATGACGGTTGGTTGAATATTAATATTTATATTTATTTACAAATGTTTTTTTTTAAGCATCACATTAATATTTATATTCTTCTCGGCGAGTAAAACTCTCAAATGAATCTTCTTCCTCTTACAAGTGGAAATGAGAGGAGGAAGAACTAAGAAGATAATTAGAAGATTTGGATAAATGCTGAAAATATTGGCACTAAAGCACTAAAGTTCTCCCATGCTCAAAACCCTTTAATAGAAGGAGAGAGTTGATTAATAAGTCAACTCAGCCCAACACCAGTCGATTGGTGTAACTGTTTACTTACAATGGCTTCCCGCAAAATCCGAGATTCTGCCAACGACTTCTTACCAGTCGACTGGAAAATCGACTAGTAGTGAGGTTAGCCAACTGTCCTTTACAGTCGTCGAGCACAGAACTTTTTGTGTGCTTCTAACCCTAGCACCAGTTGATTGGTTTTGTGCTAGTCGACTAACACATTACAAACTTTCACATTCATCCTCTACGAAGTCACCCTTTGAAGTCTTCTACCTTGACCTTTGTCCCTCGTATGCACTTGAGCATGCGCCTCCTGATCTCCGTGTCATCCTTCGCGTTGCCTTGAAGTCCGTTTCCCTTTACTCTACTCCGTTGCTTCTCGTTTGACGATCCTTCAAATGTATCATCTTTCACTGACTCAAGGACCCGAACCCTTGAATGAGATCTTTATATATTTCTCCAAGTCCTTTACGACTTAAACACGTATAAAAAACAACCTAATTTAAATTTTTAATACACATATATTTCATCTACACTTTTTAAGCATAGAGCGTGCTATTTTTGTCCCATGTAAACTCAACCCTTCGTAGGCATCTAATTACTTTCATTAATTTGACATTTCTTTGATATTAAATAAACCACGAGCGATATATTTATTATTCTCAAGTAAAGTCAATATAAAATTTAAAGTAGTTATATCTTTATAATATTTGGTATAAAATAATTTTATTCACTCTCAACATTCGCCATTTTTCAGTCGGATTAAATATTAAAATTTAAAAATTTACTTCTAAACAATATAATATTAATTTATAGTCGTTTCTTGTTTGACTATTAATGAGAACACAAAGAGAAGGAAATAGAGGCAAATAAATTGAATGCTACTCGTTTTTGGGAAGTTGGAGGAGCAGTTATGGAGCTGGAGAGGGAAGCGGCGAATGCGATAGTGGAGGAGGAGGAGGAGGAGAGCGAGGGCGGCCGCCTCGAGGTCAGGCAGGGGCGACGGAAGACCGACAGATACGCAGCTCCGCCTCAGACGGAGGAGAGCAGCGGCGAAGAAGCCGAGGAAAGTTGCCTCTCTGACGACGCCGACCAAGGTTTAGTACTTCATATTTTAAGTGGTCGGTCCTTTTGCTGTGTCGACCTTTATTTATTTCGTTTGTGGATCTCTCTCTTCTTCTTCTTTTTTCCCCCTTCCTTCGATTTGAGTTCGTCATCTCCGTCTTCTTTCTTCTGTTCTTCGATTTATTTCGTCTTCTAGCTTCGGCTATGGTCTTTGTTCAGTGATGGTTTAGCGTTTAATTTCTTTTTTTTTCCTTAAAATAAAATCCATGGGAAAATGTTCCCTGAATGCGGGATGTTTCATTAGCTCGATAGCCTGCGTTTCTCCTTGCTTGCTTGATTAATTTATTCTGTAGACTTGGATTCGGGTCGACGGCATTTGGGAGTAGCGCCCGCCCTTTCGTTTTCTCAACTCCTGTCGTGTTAGACAGCATATTCGTGCGTCAAATTTGACATCCTTCTTGGAATGAGCTGGAGCCTCCAAACTTCGCTTCTTGGGTCCCACGTTGGTGTTGACTTTTATCATCTTGCAGCGAGGCTTGGTCAAGAGATCAAAACGTGATACATAACAAGTGGACTGTTTGAATGTGATAGGAACCCACCCGTGTCCTATCTCGTGGAGAATAGAGGAAGGATGAGAATAAGAGGATAGGATGATCACTATCGACCTCTTATAATCAAATTGATTTGTTAACCAATCATATTGCTTATCTTTAAAGGTTACATAACGTCTCTCTACAAGAATGTTGAACCATGTAACACCAAACCGAGGTGACCGGCCAGACTTCATGGAAGTTTTCCATCCGCCAGCGGGGTAAATAGGGAAGCGGTCGCAGTGGGTGCCTAGCATCATGTGGTTGCGTGCCCCTTTTGGAGGAAAAATCCCTACAAATGCACTGTAGTTGGGGATCGAACCGTGGGTGCCTGGGTACATAACGTCTCTTGACATAAGCATATAAGGATGCCATTTGAAGAGAAAATTATTAATAGATTCAACGAACAATTCTAAAAGAAAAAATAAATATAAGGTTTTGAAGGGTTTATTTGAATATATTTGTTAAGGGATCGTATCTGAATTCATCAATAGTCAGGGTTGCTAGGTGGCCATCATATCCTATAGAAAATTCAGTGTTTCTGTTATTCCTTGATTAAGATTTGCCTTGCTCCTTTGACTTAGTTGTCTTCTTAGAGCCGAAGTGTATTCTTGAGCATCCAATATCGCTTTCATTTTGTTAACAACTGTAATTCACACCATTATCTAGTGCCATTTTTGCCAATTTTTGATATTTATGACATGGAACTCTGGCTAATGCTTGATAATTATGTTGATATCAGTTGCTAAAAAGTTATGCTCGAGTGAGAACATAAGTATATTCTTGTCATTGATCAGTATTTGATATATCACTAGGCTCTTCAACTTCACCATTTTATTTAAACTCAGCAGTATCAACCATGAACTGTGTAAGCTGCAAATGAATCCTGATCAATGTCATTTTTTAAGCTTGATCTCCTCAAGTGAAATCTAAGGGCTGATGAATGTCTCGTGGAAAATGAAAGTTAATTTTTGATGCTTGTGATGTTGGGAGCTTATTTGAGATTTTTCATGTTTAGTCAATAGAAACCATTTTGAGGCCTTCCTATTGCTTGTCGTATTACTGTTTTAGTATGCTTTAATGCTGTTCGTGCATGAAATATGAAAACTAAACAGCTTTATAATGTGGTGAGTGCAGATCAATCTATACTTGCAGTTTGGACTAGTGGTGTGGAGCTCAAAAAGAATGACCAGAATGTTATACAGGAGGAACTTGCAAATGGAAAGTCAACATCTGATATTGTTGATGATCATAGGGGTATTACAACTGAAGGAGAAAATCAAATACTGAATGATGCAAACATGGAGAATGGATTCAAACTGCAGGATTATCCCAACGTCCGGCCTAATATAATGACAAAAAGTGAAGAAATAACAGTATTTGAACAGATAACAGTACAAGAGAAGAATGCCTTGGAAGCAGCAGAATTTGATCTTGAGAGGATATTAGATGAACAAGATACTCATGATTTATATTGTCCTAATTGTAAGTCATGCATAACAAAAAGAGTGATATTACGTAAGAGAAAGAGGACAGTTAAGGAAACCCAACACGATGTGCCATCCAAAAAAGCCCATGAAGAGCAATATGTTCTTGAGAAGTCAGTTACAGAAGCTCCACCAGATCATTTAACAAATCGAGATGATGCACAAGAACCAGACATTTATAGATGTTTATCATGCTTCAGCTTTTTCATTCCTATAGGTAAGCAAATTTTGCTTCTGCCTAGATGAGTTTGGTTACATATGAGAAACTGGGTCTCGAGAATGTCTTGAAAGATATTAAAATGTTAAATTACTATAGTATATATGTTAAATGATGTGGAATTTTAAGTGCTGTTTAACTAGAGATAATGAAGGTCTCTTCATATCTGACAGTGGGTGGTTTTAACATATTCCGTATATTTGAGAAAGGAAAGGAAAGTTCCAAGAAAGTGTCTGAAGAAAAGGTGGACTCCACTTCATCTATGGTTAAAGTGGATGAAAGCAAAAGGAAAGGAACTGAACCAGGTAAGGAGTATGGACTACATCCTTCTATGACCTTAATCATATGGGTATTTTTTTCAGTGAAATATTTAGCTAAGTTAATCCTGAAATTATTAGATTCATCAAATGACATGATTACCTTGTTCATTCATGAGGCATGAGATGTGAAGCCAGTTTAAATGAAATCAAACAAGATGTGTTGCTGCAATCTTGATGCTCAAACAAAATGAAATTCTTGCCTGAAGTCTAGGATTCCTGCTTCCTTTTGTTATGCCTAGAATAGAAAGGTAGAATAGAAAGGGAAATTAAGACATTGTTTTAGTTGTGAATGTGTCAACCAAACAGTAATTTTGTGACAATCCCTAATGAACTCTAATCTAATTACTATTGATTATAACTCTTGTTATTGTTTTTCAATTATCTTGACTGTCTACGGTGACTTGAAAACTTCTATAGTTCTTGCCAAAGTGGTTCATTCCATTTTTGTCAATGATTTGACTTTGTAGATAGTTTGCCTTAATTCTATTTAAGCTTTCTGTTCCTTGATTAGTTATCCACTGTTTATAAATACAAAAATGTTAAACCAGGTAACATTGACTGTTTATAAATACAGCTGCATGCCAAAGTGGTTAATTTCCTTTTTGTCAATGTTTAGACCTTGTAGATAGTTTATCTTAATTCTTTTTGATTTTTCTGTTCCTGGATTAGCTATCCATTGTTTCTAAGTACAGCTGCTACCTAGCTAAGATTTTTTTATCATTAATCTCTACAAATAAAATGGATGTGAACAGCTAATCATATTGTTGTAGCTCATAAGCTATCTGAATCTTATATATTTATATTTATAGGAATTTCATCACCCGATGAATCATCTAGCATCAGTAGTAGGGTTGATCAACTGCTACAGAAAGAGACGTCACCATCACCAAGTATTCCTGGTGCTTTGAACTTTGGGGAGGGTCAAAGGATTTCTCAAAAGAATGATGGTCTGTTGATTACAAGAGACAGAAAAGGTTACTAACATGTGAATATAACTACTATATTGTTACTTGTCAATATGAGTAGTTTTTGGAAGCTCATAATTTACCTGATCAATTCGACTCAAGTGACCATGAGTTCTAAGAACAGATGCTTAGTGCTCAGTACTGAGTCTACTAACAGTATTTTATTCATAGATCACATAATCTACTAGATAATGCAATATACTAAGTTGTTATATCACTATAACCTTACTGGCAATGTAAATTATGAGCATATCAATTATGAAAAAAAAAACTTTTTTATTTATCACTATCATTATATATTACTCTTCACTTTTTTTTTTTTCACCCAATAGCTATCAAGTTCTTATTAAGAAAATCAATTCACATACTGATTGATCATAACTGCATAATGGTAAAAATAATTTCATATTTATTGTAAGCCAAGTTTTCACAATATGTTCATGTAATTATGCTTCAATGCTGCTTTGTCAAGCAATGGTAAGAATACAAGCCTTCAATCTCTCCTTACCGAATCATTTGTTTTTTATTTTAAATCAGCACCAGTAATGACTAGCTTGACCTTTCATTTATCAACCAAACTTAAAATAGAACAGTGTATGATAAACTGATTTCTTGAATATTGGAGTTAGCCCCATGAATTTCTGATATATGCAGTTAAAGAGAATTTTTGATGATTTACATAACATAAGCATGTCACAGCCTTGAAAGTGTACAATTTGTACCGTGTGTTAGCCTGCCAATATGAGATACCTGAATAACATTGTATTAAGTTCTAGTAACTAAGTAAATTATTGATTTGGAGCAACTTAAAACGAGTATACTTTCGCTATGTATTATGTGAAATACCTCATTTACTGCAGAAAACAAGCAAACAAAGGAGCAATATCATATTGGAGCACAGAGCTTCATTAAATTTTAACCTTCCTAGATAAATGACCATTACCTCTTATGTCTCAAGAAATTTAGTAATTTCTTTATCTAACCACTAAGGTTTAATGTATGCTATTTTCCAGTAAAAATATGCTTGTCTTCTTTGCTATAGGAATATTTAACCGGGAGAAAACTGCTGGTGGAGAGGAAATGCATGATCATTCCCAGGTAAATAAGCCAAACCTTGGAATACCTATAGAAGCAAAAGGGCTTGATGATAATGGTATTGCTACTGAAGCAATTGATGCAGGTAAAATTTTATCCATCATTGCAATCGAAGCATGATTCAAATGAACCTATTGTTGTTGACATGTAATTTGTCAAATAACATTCTATTGATCTTAAAGTTCTTTACTGAGCGATATAATTAATTTGTAGGAAGTGTATATAGTACATCATCATTATAGTCATACCATATTTGTCCCAACTATTTGAGGTTAGTTACGTGAGGAGATCATTAGCAATATTCAAATTAGTTAAATTATCTTTTATTACATTAATTATGGTTCTTTAAAATCCCTCTATCCTTTACATTTTCCACTCTAATTAATTCAACTCTTCTAATCTTCTAATTAGGGAATCTATTGGGTACTTTTGAATATGTTTATATCATCTCAACTTGTATGCTCTCACTCTATGCCTATTGGAGTTACACGCAATTACTCTTAGATATTAGTAGTTTTGATTCCTAATAAATCCACATAACTATGTTAGTATTTTGAGCTTTGCTACCATGTTAAGATTTTATACATGTTGCATCTTCTTCATAGCTGTTTGAAATTTTGTTTTTTAATTTAACACTCAACTTTTCTAAGTTTTTTATGCTCATTTTTAAAGTATCCCATTTGTGATCCTTCCGATTTATTATTTTAACACGAGAGAACACATGTTATCTTCTCTTATAGCTTGAAGATGAACTAGATGATCACTTATTCTTTAATTTTTACAGATCTAGTCTTCTCCAAGTTTGAATATTCCATACACAATCCTTCCATCCCATTTCCACTCGTTACTCAATGGTTATGATAGCTCTCTAGATAATATAGAACAGATGGAACCCATTTGCTCACCCTGGATGGCTGAGATGTGATGAAGGAGGATGGTTTGACCGTGACAGAAGAGAATTGGACCACTCACTATTGATATTGAAATGGACCCTCTGAACGTTGCAGCAACCACATCAATGGGATTCTAACCTGAACCACACAGAGGGACATGTGTGGTTGAGGCATGTTCCAAGGTGGGTAGTGTGTCTATGCTTTATGGAATTTAAACAATTGTATGGACAAAATAGGTGCCGTTTACAATGGATTGTGTTGACACAAAATGCTGACTGATAGTGTCTACCTTTCACAAGATCATTTGCTTGACCCACAGTAGTTTGCATCGACACAATTCTTAAGCACAGAGGTAGACCACAAGAGAAGGGAGAGGAGGTTTTTGTAACTCTGAGATCCTATTTTAGTTTCACATGGAGAATAGTAGACTAGTCAAATTTGGTTTATTGGCTTAAATAAGTAAACTTCTATTAACATTTTTTGCAATAGCAGCAAGTTAATAGATTGATTCTTTCATCAATACAAGTTAATACAATCAGCTTCAACGCAAAATGGATTAGTTGCCTGGTAGGGGTTGCTTGTATAATTACAGAAGCAGCATCAGGGCTCTGGTCATCAACAGGTATTTTCTTTCCTTCAAGCAGCAGAGGAGATTGATTGCACATGTGTATGTGCCACGTGATGGATGCCTTGTGGTAGGAGTTGTGAAAGGATGCATAAAGAAATGATGAAAAAGCTTGGTGTGGAGAAAGTAATTGTGTTGTAGGAAGGGAGGTGATGTTGCCACACCAAACCTTTAACCTTCTAAAGGGATTGATAAAGAAAAAAAAAAATCTGACTAGTAGTCTAGTAGAGAATCCTCCCTCATACCAAGTTGAGAAGTCTAAAAATGTATTTGTCAAAAGAAAACCAGTACAACTATATATATAGCACTCAGATGCACCATGTAATTATAAAATGCACAAGGTAGGACTATATGTTTACTCCAACCTTGACATAATCCTCATGTCCATAGTCATGTTAGTTCCAATTTATTCTTTTGATCTTAAATTTTTTCACTCTAGAATTAAGGTTGTGTTGTCTATTATCATTAAATTATTGTCTTCCTATGTTTCATTTCCCCCCTTCTTTTTCTTTTAGAGAATAAAGCTATAATTCATGAGTGTAATGGTGGCTTTGCAAGTATCTTAGCTTTCTAACTGTCTTCTTGAACTCTATTACTTTCTTGACACTAGCATATGCATTTTGAATTTTGCAATTTGTCATAGAAACTGCTAATATTCTATGATAGCAGATATTCCAGTTAGTGGATTTCCCACTGTTGGTTTCTCTGAACAATTGAAGGAACAAATAGAACACTATGATCCTTCCACTCAGATTGTATCCACACCTAGAGCTACTATTCAGATTGAAGATTTCACTGATACTGTGATTAAAGTTGGTGATTTTATAACAAAGAGTGATACAGGTTAATTCTCCCCCTCTTCAATTACCTGAAAGTTAGGTGCTGTGTGTTGAAAAACAATTATATGCACTGCTTATGCTACCATATATAGTATATTTAATTTATGAGTACCCTCGTGTGATTACAATTGCTAGACATGATAGGAATATCATACTTAGTCTTGTACATATAATTTTGATAACTAGTTAGTTGTCGATATTATGTACTTGTGGGTTTTAATTAGGGAACCTGCAAAACTCGACCTATTTAAGTTAGGTTTGGGTACTGACTAGTATCTTCGATTAGGCATCTCTTGGATAAGTGTGTGAAATACAATAGATTTGCAATACATTTCAGAGAGCCATCAGATGTTTATATTTAGGAGAAGTGACAACTTCCTATGGTTTGAGCTTTCTTCACACTATGCAGATAGTGCTCAAATAACTTTTCGAAGTGAGCAGAAAATTGAAGGGTCACAAACAACCACTACAAATGTGTTACTACAAGCAGATGATGTCCAGATTGCCGTACCTGATCAAACTTTCAGAGAGAGTGAAATAAGCAATAGTTGGGATCTGCTTAAAAGTATTGTTTTTGGAGGTCTGACTGAATCGATTACCAGCCTAGGAGTTGTCTCATCAGCTGCTGGTGCTGGTGCTTCAACCTGTAAGTTTCAAATTCAAAAGCCTTATTTCAATTCCATGTATTTGAATGATGTTTTCTCCAATATAAACTGACATGAGATGTCATATTATCATTATATTTTTGAAAGCTTGGGAATAATGGTTGACATTCAGCATGAAAGTATGTTTGTGTCAACTAGTTAGGGAACTATATGGATTTATCATCAACTGAGCTCTATGTTAGACTATATCATTAGGAAACACAAGATGCACTGAGGTTTTTCTTAGATATAATCAGTGTAACAGATAGGTATGCAAAATTGACCTTGATATAAGGTAGATTTGTAACAATATACCTAACTGTATTATCATGCATATCACGTCAATATAGTGACTAAAATGTCCCTGTTCTCCTTAAAACTCACTATAACAGAGTTTAGGGACTCTATGATGTACTTTTTGTAAGTCAATAATAATCATATGCTAATCCTTTTTCTAATTTATTCATTAA
Source organism: Kaempferia elegans (assembly GCA_037974815.1). Lineage (NCBI taxonomy): Eukaryota > Viridiplantae > Streptophyta > Magnoliopsida > Zingiberales > Zingiberaceae > Kaempferia > Kaempferia elegans. The sequence continues at coordinate 9,584 of JBBPFQ010847161.1, forward strand.
TTATTTTGTTAGTAAATAATTATAGGCAAACTTTCCCATGTAAAACCAAATTGATTATAACAACATGTTTGTTTCATCTCTTAGTCTCCTTATTATAACTCTTTTCCAAAGTTTCATAAGTATAACTTACCAACTTGATCACTCTATAATTGAAACAATATTACATTGTGCCTATATTCTGAACAATTTTTTTTTTCATTTTTTCCGCCCTCTAATTTTAAAAGTTTTATTAATAATTTAGTGATTAAATTTTTTACCTTGATCTCTTAAAAATCTTCCTAACTTCAACAGAAGTATTGTCTACCTTGATCTCCTATGCTTTAACCTATCTTCATTTTATTGATCATCCACTTTTTTCACAGTAGTTGTAAGCTTTGACATATTCTAATCCTCCATATCTGTACGTCATCATGTTCCTTTACTTCCTGCTTAATCACTGAACTGTTTTAAATTCCCTAGTCTCTATGAAGATAACTCTAATCATTGATCGAGAAGTCATAGTCTGAAATAATTTCTTGTTTGTTGGGTTGTAACTGGAACTAACATCACTACTTATAATTCGTTGGTTTGAACTGGAACTAGCATCGCTGGATTTTGTATGTTTTGTTCTCTATAGATATAAGAGATTCAAATCATCCTCTATTTCTTTCTTTTTCATGATCTTTTGCAGTGAACATCTTTGCTTTGGGATTGGCAAATCTAATTGGCGGATTTCTTGTAATTGTACATGAAGTAAGTCGACCATTAGGTTTTCTTTTCTTTCTCTTCTTCTGTGGATATAAAATGACTCTAGGTAGGCAATGTTGTTTATGATGACATTTCCAGTTTTGACATTGGGTACATTTTGTATGCAGCTCTTTGAACTTCGAGCTGTTCAAGACCACCCTACCGAACAGAGTGATGAACGAGTTGGCCGGTACTGGGAAGTACTAGGCCAAAGAGCAAAGTTCCACCTTCATTTCGTCGTCGCCATAATCTCGTACATTATCGTTGGCCTACTCCCTCCAGTTATTTATGGTTTCTCATTTTGGAAGAGCGACAACAGGGAGTACAAGCTCCTGTCTGTTTCTGGGGCATCTCTTCTATGCATAGCTCTGCTGGCAATAGGGAAAGCACATGTTAAGCCTCAAAAGCCATATCTAAAAACTCTTTTCTACTACCTGAGCCTCGGTGTGTCGGCATCGGGTATTTCTTATGTAGTTGGTGTGATGGTCAATCACCTGATCGAGAAGCTCGGCTTATTTGATCACGCCACAGCTCCCTCTTCGCTGACCGCATTTCTGCCTCAAGTTTCAAGCTCGAGTGTATTATCATCACCATGGGCATCTTCTTGAGTTCGGTGTGTTTTTCTTCGCTTCGCATGGAGGTTATTCTCGGAGAGATCTTAAACTTATTCCAACGCCATTACGAATTATTTTACAAAGCGCGAGCTTTGATTTGCATTATACGCAAATCTTTTTTTTCTTCAAGTTTTTAGATAATTTTGCTTTCTTTGGAATTGTCTTACCATAAGAAAACTTGTGGGCAACACTGTTGTATTGATGGGTCACTAATTCCTTCTTTACTGTTTCATTAGTTAATGATTTAAGTCACCGGACAATCTCTTTATCTCTCGATTTATAAGCTTGTCAAGTTGATCGCGCACACGCATTCATGTGTAATATAATACATAAATACGATAAATTAGATTTGATAATAATGCAATGCAAGGGGAAGCTCAAGAACCCCAGAGCAAACTACTGTAACAGACTCTGCGTCATAAAAAAAAATTTAATTTAATTTTTTATATCAGATATTAAACTGATAAGGACCTATACTACACTTGATCTTAGTCAAAAGGCCAAGAAAGGTGTGCTTTTTAATGTCACCGACCTAAGGTATTTATAGAAGTTTCTCTACTTGCGGTGTTGTTAATTTTAAGATGTGGGACTAAAGAGATTATAGCAGTATAATACCTACTAATGAGAAAATTTTCTAATAATATGCTGCACATGAGTCTCGAACTCTAAATCCTGAATTGTAATGAGAAAATTTTCTAATAATATGCTGCAGATGAGTCTCGAATTCTAGATCTATAATTGATTAATGAGAAAAATTTTCAATAATACTCGTAGCTGAGGGATATTAACGTAATTTCATCATAGGTTTTACCAAATTAATTAAAAATTTATTAGTATTAAGGACAGATAATTGAAAATTTATTAGTATTAAGGTCAGATTATTAATAATATAGTAATATATAGTTAAATTATCAATTAAATAATATGATAGATCTGTTACATATACACCTATGATTTTCTTAGTAAATAAATAATAATGTTAACGGTAGTTAAAGGATGAAAGAGTAAAAAAAATTTGAGATGTTGATGATTTTATAAATTATGGGGTTTTGTTAGAAGATTTTAAAATGTTAAGAAATAATTTTTAAGCAAATAATTCCACTTGCCCTAAAAGAAAAATAAAAAGTTAAAATACAAATAAATTATATCTTCCCACGGTAAGAGATTAAATTGTCATCTTAACTGCCCTTTTATGATAGTTTCACACATTCTGGAAAGGTGAAGTGTTAAGAATCAAACCATACCTTTCTGATGACAAACTCTTGACAGAGTACCAATTCGATTGCCAAATGAGAAAAATCATGCAAGAGACCGCACGATATCGAGCTTTCATCATCCTTCCTTGGCTTTGGCATTTTCTTCGGAACACACGAAAAAGCCTTGATACTGTGTAGATTTCTGATTGG
>JBBPFQ010847374.1:0-12329 GCA_037974815.1 Kaempferia elegans
AAATGCAATTTTATGAAAAATAGTGTTTGGCTTGTATTTTTCAATCTGTTTTATAGAAAAAGAAATAGCATTTTATGGGAAATTAGAAAATATCTAAAAGTCATTTTAATTCTAAGAAATGGAAAATATGATTTTCTAAAAAATGAAAAGGAAAATTGCTCAGACTAAACACCCCTAAATATTTTCCAATGGTGCTTGCCAGGAAAAAACAATAGCAGAAACTGAAATATTAGGAATAAGATGTTAATCAATAATTTATAAAAAAACATTAGGTTGTGTAGAAACCCATGCTGCTGTTGCAGAAGATGTTCTATGACAGCAGCACACTGTCATAGGCTCATAGCCATTGTATCAAAAAAATCTTGTTGTAACTACGTACAGCAAGAATTGTTGCAATTGGTGACAGAAAAAGTCAAAGGCAATGGCAAATTAAAAACCTGCGACAGAGTTGCGTCAACATCTTGTGATAACACATGATTGGTTCTGCAAAATGGTTTTGGCGATAGCCAAGTTGTTGCAGGTTCGTAGTTATTACAAAAGCCTTTGAAAAGAAATAATATAAAAATTCTAAATATTCATCAATAGATTCAATGTCAATACATTTAGAAAAATGTCAATACATTTACAAAGCCTTTAATTTACTGCCCATAACCTTCCACAATATTCACAACCACACAACTTTCCATAACTAGACAATTTATAAAACAAATCTCAAACCAGCCAGAGAATAAAGTAACATTATGAATAATAAAATAATACAATATACATTGGTAGCCAAATATTTGTACAAAATGAAAACAACATAAAATCTAAGCTATTTATAGTAGGCATCTACATGAACCTAGCTACCAAAGGGGGCAAATAGCCTTCCCGTGATAATAGAGTGATATTTCACTGAATCTAGTTATCCATGAACATGTCAAAAGCTCTTCAATGCCAATAGAGAAATCATCATACATCAAGTTATCCTTGAATATCAAAATTCAAAACAATGTCAAAGGAGTCATCCATCACAAATCTAGTCATCCTTGAATACTGAAAGGTGAAAGCTCTTAATGCCAGTATAGTGATCCATCACCGTTTGTAGATATAACTTTTGAACAATTTGTAGAGAACCTTTGAGGTATATATTTTATCTGACTAGGCTAAACAAAATAACAAATTGTTAGATAATTATGGTGGTACAAACCACATATAAATCTTATAATAAACAAATATGATTATGAAAAGAAGAACTATATTTAGAAAATATGAATGTGGAACACAAATCTATAGATGTCATTGTCATTTTGTGATAGTCAGTGTATTACGTGATTGCTTCAAGAACATTTATGAAAACTGTTAAGGTATTAGGTATAGTGGATTTGGTGTTACATTAGTACTTTTGGGATTAGGGCTTTCAACTAATTATGAAAAAAAAAATATTTTTCTCATCCTCCGATACTGCATGATATCAGAGCTCTGTCTAGGGTTAGGGCTTAAAAGCGGCATTCCCCTTAAAGGAGGTCACCACTGTCGGCCTTCCCTCATCTTGTGATCCTTTTCTTCCCTTCATCCTTCCAATCCTCCCTGCTCTGCCTCTCTTGCATCAAGTAATGCTGCTGGCATTGATGTCGTCTCTACCTTAACCAGTACGAACCACTGTATGTGTTCTTCAGTGACAATGCATTGCCATCTCCTTCCCACTTGGATCTTCCTCTGTTGTCCTTGAGTTGGCTGCATCTGTCATCTGTGAGTCACATGACCTCTACTTCCATGTTTGGAAAGGGGTCCTAGTGAAGGAGGGATCACCAACGAGATCTCTCCCCTCTATATCTTCTTGAGCAAGGCGATGCAATGCCACTCTCTAGCCTTCTCCATGTCACATACCGGCCTGGATGGGAGCAAGTCTTAATTGCTCATCTGTCGCTAGATACCTTCCAAACCATTGCATCAATGGAGGATCTAACACTGGCACTTGGTTCTTCCTGCCTTAAGGTTTTTTTTTATGTATACCAAATCCACCTGTGGTATTCATTTTGGAAAGAGACGAGCATGATTGTCATCCACCACCTGTGAGCCACACAAGCTTGACCCACTGGCAATACTTACTAGGAGGCCGAGGCCATCCTCCAAGCTGTTTTCTGCTTGATGTGGAGTCATTGCAGAGGCCACTAGTAGCTAATCTGCACTAGACTCTGACCTAGCAGTGACAACTGTTGCTCCTATTTACCTGCAACTTGATCTGGTGATTGCAATTTTCTTGAGGTGTGCAACTGCAGTGATATCACCTCTATGGTGAACACCAGATCCAGATTTCTGAAACCAGCTAGAATCCTTAATTATTCAGCCTAGCATTCCATTCTGTTGATTACATCTTGGTGTTTTGCTTCTTGTATTTTTTGCCAAATTTTCTGATTCTCACATTAAAAAAAGTGATTCTTAGTAATCTGCTCATTGCTTGTTCTTCCTCTTTAAATACCAAATCATATTTGGCTTCTTCTCTGTTTTTAGCAATGTATCTGTCTCCTGCTTGGTCTTTCATCCACCTTGCTTGTGTCTCATTGCTTTCTTAATACAATCAGGCAATAGAAGTTCTCGGCTTGGTCTTTGTCTTCTTTTACTTCCTCAAATCTCATCCAATCCTTGTTTTTCTTTCTTCTTTCAGTATATTGGCCTATACTATGCTTTTTGCGTAGATGGTTGTTGCTCACAATTTTTTTTCTCTTTTGGGCTCAACGTTTCCCTCTGCAGACTCAATGAATAGCCTGCAACCTGCTACTTGATCTGATGATTGCAAGGGACTTCAGACATTGACTGAATGAATGACCTCACCTCATCTATGGCAAGCACTAGATTTCTCAAATTGGCTAGAATCCTTAATTCTTCAACCTAGTGTTCTTTTCTGCTGATTCCATCTTGGTTCTTACTCGTTGCAATTTTTTGCTGATTTTGCTGTTTGTCAGAATACAAATGGCAAGCTGTTCCTAGTGATCTGCTCATTACTTGTTCTTCCTCTCTAAATACAATTAGCATATTTTGCATCTCTGTTTTCAACAATCTATCTCCATCTTCTGGTTGAGTTTTCATCCACCTTGTGCCTCATTGCTCTCTGGATACAATCAAGCAATAGAAGTTTTCTGCTTGGGGTTTACATTTTGTTATCGTGTTTCAAGGGGGATTTTCTTGCCTTTATTTTTCTTTCCTTCCTCAAACCTCATCCGACTCTTATTTTTCTTCTTTTTCATTATATCCTATTTTATGCTATTTGGGACTGTATTTATGCTGCTTGAGCTACAAGTAAAGGCACGAAACAAAGAAAACATCCCACTCCTTCAAGCTAAGGGCAGTGTTGTGTGTTCCATCTCCAGTGAAGATCTGAATAGAGAAAGCTGCGCTTTGCATCTCCACTAAGACCTGAAGCACGTGAACAGAATTTTTTTTTCCCTTCTAAGTAAGGTGGCTAATGCTATCCATCTTTTTCCAACTCTTGATTGTTTTTTTCCTAAGTCTCTTACATGCTTTATATGCGCAACTCGTCATGATTGTTGCATTACATCCTCTCTCTCTCTTTATCCTCTATGTTATTGATGTGCTTCTTGATTTGGAGGTCGAACTAATCATCCTTTGCATGCACCATCAACTATTTTCACTTTTTTGATTTGAGGTTGAAAAAATAATTTGACTATGTGCTCTATTAAATCCTTTAACATTTTGTTTTGCATGTGTCTGAATAGTTTTTTTTTTTCATTATTGATGTTTCTACTTTCTAGTTTATATTCTGTTTATGATGAGAGGTTCTCTAGTTTATATAATAAGCTAGACATAGATAATACTTATGGTCCAACTCAAGGGAAGTGACAAAGGTATTAGATATAATATGCTCAAGTCCCACATTAGTAATAGTATGATTTTATCATGAGTTTATATCGTATGATGCATTTCAACTCTAATTTGACAATTTAGGTTCAAGGGGACTCTATAATGCCGAATTTCCACAAGTCCTTGATAAATATCATTCCCGAGATTTTGACCCACGACAAACATTCATTTGCAGCTTCACATTTTTTTTTCTTTTCATTTTCTTGATCATGATAGATGCACAGTCATGAATCGCCCCAAAATGATGAATCTTCATTGTTCAGGGGTTAATAAAAAGGAGATACTCGCTCAGTTCTTCGTGATGTATGACCCATGACAAATGTTGACAACCACTTAAGAGTATATGGTACTGACTACTAGGTATTAATTAGTGTCATACCAAGATGACTACAATGTTTAATAACAATGGAACTGCAATTTGAATCTACAAAGCAATACAAACATTTAGAAATACTAACAATAAGCAAATTTGTAAAAATTAAGTTATAAGCATTTCATGATATCAATTAAGCTTATCTAAGTAAAAAAATCTGCAACTTGTCTTAGTTTATTTTCTTGCATATTATCATTGTTGGTGAAAGATCATCTTTGCTCAAGAAACTGATTAAAACTCATGGTGAGCCAGTCTGGTAGATACTAAATTGCTGACCGACTGTAACTCTCATTTTAAAATATTGGTCTGAGAATTAATTTTCCATTTAGGATGCATGCATCTTTGATTTGCAATTTGATTTTCAATTTAATTAAATATATTGCATTACAGGCTTATTGTATTGTATTTACGGCATTTCTGTCAAAAAAATGTTTTTATTACAGATCCATGTTTGTCGATAAATTTCTCAACTGGAAAGTATTTTCTATACGTTGTTTGAGATGGATTCTACACTTATCCGTATTTGAATCCCCCCGGACTCTAATTGTTTGCCATGTTCCCAAAAGACTTCATATTTCTTTGATGTGGTGGATCGACTGACCAGCATTTGGTCAAGGCATGGATTTGTTCAATCATCTTCTATGGAGCAGCAAGCTTGTATCCTTTTCAAGGTAATACATTACTAGATGCCTCTTGTGATTTCTATTCTGTTCTTCCTTATGGAAACGAAGATATTACTGCTGCTGTTGGGTTGTGTATTGAGAAAATGTCAAAGGATGAATTAGAAACAACCAAAAATGTCTTGCATGCTATTCTGCAAGGAGTCAGCTGTAATTTTCTTCCAATTCTTTATATCTTCTTGTATAGAGATTATTTTGCAACTTAGCACGCATTTTTTGTTCAATGCAGTCTCATACATTGACTTTGTAGGTTTTAATGTTGTATATTGTCAAATAAAATTGACAGAAGTGGATGAGAACTTGACTCAGTATCTTTTAATCACAAAATTGTTCTCTATCAAATTTATAGGTCAAAAATTTTCTTCCCTGTTCTTGTTTTATGTTCTCAGAGTCCACTTCTTCCTCTCCTTCACGTTCTTCCTTGCTTAGAGTAGGTGTATTGCCCCTAAGTAGCATCACCACACTGAGCTTAGGATAGTAGCACAACAGGAGAAAGGAGACAAAGAACAAAGCAGAGACAAAAGAGGAAAAAGGAGGGAAAAGATTGACTGAAACAAAATCTGATTAGAAAATGTTGTTTGGGTATTCTAATCAACTTTTCATTGGCCTCCGAATTAATTTGATGGTACTGTTCGAAATTGAACACCTGCGAAAGCTTATGCAATTGCTTCACAGAATGTTTATGTACTGAATTGCAGCATACCCCATAGTTCATATATTAAGCACGGAACATTTGCCCATATTCCATAAACTTGATGTTGAAATTTTGTAGGTAGACTACAGAGCCCAATTAATCTGGTTCGGAAGATGGCTCGAGCTGTTGCACTGGTATTTTCTAGAGTCGTTGATCCTAAAAACCCCGTCTATCTTGATGATGATTATTCTGAGAACATTGACTGGGACTTTGGGTTTACATCACAAAGGAAGGATGTGATGGGTAATGGTGAGACTAGCCAAAGTGAAGCAACAGGTTCATTACCAAATGAAAGGGAGAGTGTAACTCATGCCCAAAGGCTGAAAGATACGAAGCATTATGTTGATAATGATGGTAAAATAATTTTGGAAAAGAGGGTAAACCCTTCCAAGGTTAGCAATCCTGCCATGCCAAGCAATGAACTCATCTCTGCAGAAGAAGAGGACGATTGTAGCAAGAATTCTGATGCTTCAAGTGACTCACTAGAACCTTATGATCTCCCAGACGATAATGATGCTGACACAAACAAGTTCTCCCAGCTGGGTGATATTTCTGCAGCATTACGCAAACCAGATGATCCAGATGGTGTAAGTTCCTAATCTCAATGCAAGGCTATTCTTTTGGAGATCCTTCACTTAATCAAAGATTTACTGTTATTATATATTTTTCTTTGTTATCTCAATGCTTTTCTCAGGTGGAAAGAGCACTAAACATTGTTGAAAAGCTTGTGCGAGCATTACCTGATGAGCTTCCTCATCATTCTGGTGATCTTATCAGAGCATTAGTGCATGTTCGTTGCTCTTGCGTTGCAGTTGAAGGAGAGGAAGATTCTGCTGAAGAAAAGAGGCATAAAGCACTGGTTGCATTGATTGTCACATGCCCATTTGAATCATTGGACGTGTTGACTAAATTACTCTATGCACCCAACGTTGATGTCAGCCAACGCATTCTGATACTTGATGTCATGACTGATGCAGCACAAGAGCTTTCAGAGAGTATAATCACTAGAACAAAATATCACCAAAGTAATCTGATATCAAGTGTTTCAGGTCAACCATGGTTTATCCCTAGTAGCCGAGGTTCACCTGGAGCTGGTCCTTGGAGAGAGGTCTCTGATCCTGGAACTTCTATCAGCTGGTCCCACCGTTATGAAAGAGAAATTCCTTCTAGACTTGGTCATATGAAGTCAGGAAAATCACGAAAGTGGGGTCATGCAAAACCAAAAGAGAGACAATTGGAATCATCAAGAAACAGACTTACTCGTTATGCTGCTGCATTTATGCTACCCGTAATGCAAGGTTTTGATAAAAGAAGCCATGGAGTAGATCTGCTTAATAGAGATTTCATCGTTCTCGGGAAGTTAATCTACATGCTTGGTGTTTGTATGAAATGCATTTCTATGCATCCTGAAGCACTGGTTTTGGCTCCTCTACTTCTTGATATGATAAGAACAAGGTACTATTATATAATTTCAATAATAAGATAAATGTGGACTGAAGATTGATTGCCTGATGTGAAGTCCTTTGAGTTATTTGTTTTTAATTTCTTCAGGGCGTTGTCACATCATGCCGAAGCATATGTCAGAAGATCTGTCCTTTTTGCTGCTTCATGCATCCTTGTTGCTTTACATCCATCACACATTGCATCTGCGATGATTGAAGGCAATCAGGAAATATCCAATGGTCTTGAGTGGATTCGTACATGGGCAGTTCGTATTTCAGAATCTGATCCAGATGCTGAATGCTCAAGGGTATGTGTCGTATCACTCACTACATGCAATACCTCAAGAAGAAAAGATATACTTGCTGAATGTTTGCTTCATGTTCGGGATTATCTAGAACTGAAGGAGCTTTATATTCACGCTTGCCCTTGTCTCGTTATGTTTTTTTTTTTAATTCTTGATTGAAGTAAATGTTACCTGAATTCATCCTATTCTTCTAAGATCATTGGTTGTTTTTTGGATTTGAAGGCAATATTTGTCTTGCTGATTAAATGTGGTAATTAATGATTCGAGCTATCATCATTAGGTTGCAAGCCATTCGAAGGCCCGTCTTCTCTTCCTTGCTTAACAAACCTACAAAACTTGCTATGCGCCTTACATATCTTCATTGTGAATATTTAATCTAATGTTTCTTCTATGTCAAGTTGATGTCCATTGTTTACCGAAATAACAGAAACATGATTTGTTTTCTGCGTATCAATGCAGACATTTTTAGAACATTCACAAACTCATTTTACAGCAACGTGTAGATGAACAACATAATGAGATAATGTATACACTTCAAATGATAGATCTTATTGATTTAGCTGATAACCATTTGTTTTAACTTGCAGATGGCTATGGCATGCCTTCAGCTGCATGCCGAGATGGCTCTCCAAGCATCCCGTGCACTCGAATCAGTAGAGAGTTCGCAAGCACGCAGAACCTTGCCAACAAAGTTGGATAAAATCATAATTCCATTCTCAAACTTGGGATAGGAAACATGCACAATCTATTTCTGGATTTTGATAATGCATAGCTTCTCACCTCCCAATTGCTTGATTTGATTTATGCTTCAAGTCTCTTGCACAGGTAACAAATTTAGTCTTCACATCCCCCCAAAAAAGGAAAAAAAAATTGGATGCTTGTGGCTAGTCAAACCCTAAACAATTAAATGAATCTTAATCTCTAGAATGGTGTGGCTCAGTTTTCACGCATTTCCTTGTTAAAATCACTAATATTGGTACCTTACAAATTTCGAACTAATGAAACTTCGAAATGACATAATAAGACTCATAGATTGTCTGAAATATTAGTTCTTTTCTCCTGCAGCCTTCCCTACTATTAAGCTTATGTTGTAGCATTAGCCAAGCTAAAGTTTTAATCTTTTTGTGGACTGATAAACTTTAATCTATAGTTTCCAGCTCCAAACTACATAATATAGGTGGATCTTACAGTAAAGAATCCATTTGAATTCCATCTCCAAGCCACCTTAGTGAAGAACCATCTGTTCCCTCTTGAATTTTAATAGGGCTTCCCACTCAAAAGAGTCATTCAAATTGAGACCCAAATCATGTGCACCATCAACACTGCACCATCTAACTCTCTATTTTGATGCCCGTCCTTTGTATCCCTCTTTAAGAATCATGTATCCCTCTTTCATCATCACTCCATCTAGTCGTCGCCCTTGTTCTCCAAACTACCAGAGGAACTCTGAGGAAATTTGCGGAGGTTTTCTCCAAGCTACCATTGCGGAAATTTGCAGAGGTGTTTAGTGATGCTTTGGCAGTTCGAAGCCCATACGAGTGCCCACTCTGGCTCGGAAACTCCTTTTGATTCATTGAAATCTTGCCCTAACTAATCTTTATACGAATTCTAGTTTTTTTTTTTTTGATAAAGGTAAATAGAATTTATGTCATCTATCAAGTTACACGATCATGCATTTGAACCTTACACATTTGGTACGCCTTCTTCATATTGGCACCTATTTGGGGTGCGCCGCCTTCATATGAAATTCTAGTTTGGAGTAATTGAATGCGTCTTCAGTTTCGTTCGTCATTTAATGTTGTTTTTAGTATTGTTTTGATGTGATTTGGTTGAAGGTATGATCGCAAGATCGAGGATGATGCACTTATAAATCTAAATGAGGTGTTTATAGAATTAATGGTCTCTGATTGGATAGTCTGATTTGAATTTGGAGTTTAGATTAGTGTCTAAATTCATTTTGCATTTTGCATTTGGTTTAAATTGATTTAATCGGGATCAAATAGAGATCAGATAGTCATTTAGAAATAATTCATTTTAAATGTAAAATATTCATAGAATTAATTTACAATATTTCAAACAATGAAATTGATTCCAATTTTCAGAATTTTTTTTTTTGAAAAATAACTGTCTAGAAACTAAAATTTGAATTCCCAAATAATTTCAAGAATTAATTGTTGCACCTTCCTATATTTTAGACATTAATTTTGAATATTCAAATTAATTTGGGAATAAAAAGCTATTTGATTTCTTACTCAAAATCAGCTTCGGCTCCTGATGGCAATGCATTTGCTCTTTTGAGGCTGGGTGTCTAAGTATTTTTATATGTTCATTCATCTGACTGATTCGAAGTTTCATATCGGCCATCAAATAAATTTAAAAAAAAATAAATTATGGGAATGGTTCAGCACCGCAAGCACGAGTAGTTCAAGCGATTTTATTTACAGCGTGTGAGAATCAACTCTCGTTGCTCAGAAAACTTGTCTGGCCGCTTACCATCGCACCAAAACTTGTTGCAATGCAAATTCTTTTAAACATTGAATTCGAATATGTAACAAAAATTACAAAAATTATCTTTACAAAATCTGGACAATAATTTACATGGAAAATAATGGATAGAATGTCGACTACAGTAATATCTGATATAAATTAATTAGAACCACCTCTAAACTCCATTGACCGCACGGGTTTGGCACTGATAAAGCACCTAGAATTTGCTCTCCAATAGAATAATATTCTAGAGGTTGATTTATGTAATTACCTAATAGGCAATTCAAAAAGGTAGACAGTATATCTCCAGAATTAATTGGACAAAACCTATACACCTAAATTGCCAAAACAATAATAAAAGTTTTTTGGCATCAAGGAGGAGGATCATATACAAAAAAACCAAAAGTGCCACATCTTATAAAAAAGGAATGTCATACTAACTAGCAAGCTTAAAAGCATCAATGAATAGCCCATACGTGAACCCCATCTTAAAATTGTTGAGTAATGCAACAGGGAAGGTCACTTTGGGTCGGCTGTAGTAAAACCTTGTCACGTACTCTGTAAGGAGGACACATACCACTGCAGCAATTACATCATTCACTCCCAATGCACCAAATGATAGAGAGATCGTCTGTGCAACATAAAACCCACCCAACAATGAGATACCGCCAAAAAGTGCTCTCCTAGGACGGCTTTTGAAGTAGTTCCTTGAGATATCTGGGACGAGGCGAATGATGTCGACTAGTCTTCGCGGACCCTCGTTTTCCTGTGCTGCTCGAATAAGGAGCTTTCCAGGTGAAAAGCTCCATAATGTAACTCTGGATTTGTGAAGGAAGAGCTTTGTTTGTGATCCAAGACCAAGGTTCAATGGTTGAATAAAAGATGAACCACATGCCATTTTGTAGGCTGCATATCAAATGAGATAGGGGATGTATAAAACAATTGTAATGCTCATATTACTGTGTTTGAAATTTCTAATGCAAAAACAAAGAAAGACTAAGATGAGGAAGAAATTAAGGGTGATTATTTAGGAGCAAGAAGACCATGAGCGATCCAATACATGCAAGGGTCAAGTTATGAGCTTTAGTTCTAAACTAACATACATTGCATAACAAGAATTTAGTCTTCAATATGAAAATACAAAAAATAACTATAAGGTGAAATTGTGATTGCATGTCAAAATCAACCGAACATCATGACAAACTAAAAGCAATATGTGGTTTCTGGACAGGAATGTGAATTCTGGCACAGTTATCTGGACTGAGATCAATATATATTGGAGTAAAAGGTACTCTCTCAGGTGCGCACTCTGGGTGTGCACCACTGGGGTGCAGGAATATATCACCCTACACACACTCGCGCGTTCATGTGCACGTGCATTGGAGAGCCTTAGTTCAAGGTAGTTCTTAGTTATGGGATAAATATCAATATCTATTCGAATTCACATTAGCTGGAGAAACATATAATTCAAAAATATACTAGCAAAAAAAGGGGAGATGTTTTCTTCCTATTCAAATACTCTACTTAGCACTACCCTTCGTCAATACTATCACAAGAAAAATAAAGAATGACGGCATAAAAAAGAATACAGCATCTAGTGACCTCTTTGCAACTTCTCTAATAAAAAAGAAGCTACCAGATTAAGAATTGAGGAGTTGCTTAAATTTTATGCCAATCGAGTTGAAGAAGATGATGATGTTTTATTATTTTGTATATATTTATTTGTGTCTTATTTTATTCTAGTACATATATGGTCCCTTTAGGTCTTATTGATATAGTAGGTTATCGTGACCATCTTGTTAGATTCAACTGAGTTGAAGTCATCTATGAATTTATGGTTCTATAATTATCTAAGATTTGGGGCATATTTTGATCAACTCAAACAATACATTCCAACACCAACCTCCCTTACTTGAAGGGCTTTGTTGGTCTTTTAGCTTTTAGCAGTGAATTTATTTGTGATGTTAAATTTGACAATATTTTTGGACATGTATGAATATCTAACACATGTGATGATGAATCAGGCATGGTTTTTGGAGCATGTTCCAATCCAAAATCCACACAATATTGAAGGAGCAAGAATAAACAAAGTGGAGGAATATTCCTTCACATATTAGTAAAGTGAGGGCTTTATTAGGCCGAGTCTTATACGAAGAGGTAAATATTGAAGACTATCACTTAAGTTAGGTTAATATGCAATTTTTAACATGTGTTTTTATAATTTGACATGCTATGATTGACATAATCCCTACCCAATTTGAAAAATCATTGGTTGATAACCTTGATTTTGTTGATGATATTCCACGTCCAATGGAGACATTACAATTTGAAGACATCGAAGTAGAAAGCCAAAGTAATAAGGAATGTTGTAATTGCATTATTTAAGTAAAACGAATCAAGGAGCTAACAATGGAGAACATGCATCTGAATGATAGGGTGAAAGAATTACTCAAAATAATAGAAAATAAAGACATGCAATAACAATCA
>JBBPFQ010847587.1:0-12326 GCA_037974815.1 Kaempferia elegans
GAGTAGGAGCTTTATCTCCGAACCCCGTCAACACATCGGTTTGTCTTTCTTTGTGTTTGTTAGTGTTGTTTAGATTTCCGCTGTGCAAACTAACATCGTAGGAAGGAAGACAAGACACGTTATCTAGCCGTATGATTAGGTCCCAACATGTGGTACCTAAGATAGATATGATTTTTGTCAAATCATTTCAGTAGTGGTTTTCTAGAATGACACTTAAGTTATTATAGATTGGCCTTAATCGTGTGCTGACCAAGCACGTTTGAAGCTAATGTTTTCATACATAATGATATAAGTGATTAGTTTTAACGCAACACTAAATTGGGAACAATTATCTCACTATGAGAAAATGACGCGCACACAGAAGTAGAAATTCTTATTGATTGAAAAATGATAATTACAAGAACATAACTCTAAACTTCTAACCTTAATGAAAACTAGGAAATAAATAATTCAAATCAGAAAAACATTTTAAACTATAATTGGGAATACAATTATCTCCCCATTAATTACCAAAAGAGAAAAATGCAAACAATTCAACAATTTGCCAAATGATAAAATTCTCCATTTAAATTAAATTGAAGATGCCTTGAAATATACTCCAATTTACTTTTTACAAAAATCTCAATTATTCTCTAATTTACTTTCCTTTTTATTTTCTGTCCTCTCTGCATTAGTTATACTATACTGGGTGATCAACTAATAAATTGACCAGTTGTTTCTTAGGCTCCTTGGTTTATGGATGAAAACCATGCTGATTCTTCCAATGTAAATGCGCCAATAATAGGAGATGATCATGTTCCTTCAACCAACTTTAAGCATAGGTGCTATTTTCTCTATATTGTACCTGGAAATTTCAATTGTGAAAATCTTCTATATGCATGTTTTTTTTCCTTTTCACATGACCTTTATGTTTTCCAACTGTTATACTCACAATAAACTCTTGCTTACATTCTGAAACCATATTACAGTATTCATCCTCTTCCTGCATTTAGTTCGTCAAAAAATCTTGAGGCTTTGACGACTGAAGCTACTAGGCACCAAATTGAAGATGCCAGTACAGACAATTCAACACATTCCTCCAGGTTCTTTCTTAATCCTTTCCTTTTCTTTGTGTTGTTTCTTGATGTCAAGTATTCAAGACACAAAGGTTCCATCTAGTTTAGTAGCACAAACTTGGTATTCCACTAACCATATGACAAAATTATATATATGTATATAAACATATATGTACGTATGTATATTATAGACATATATATGGCATATATGTGTGTATATATACCATTTTTAATATTTCAACATCTAGTAAACATTTTGATGCAATCTATGTAATGCCCATGAAAATGTTTGTGACAAGATTTTTGTATATATGTGTCCTACACATCATTTTATAACCAATAAAGTAATGATTTGTTTTGTTGCAGACCAATGCATGAGATCACGTTTGCCACACATGAGAAACCAAAGCTCCTAAGTTTGGTAAAATTGGATAGTTATTTTTGTTTCTACACTTCTTTATTGCATGTTTGTAAATTTGCGGACATTTAATCACCCTCAGAAATTATTGAAGTATTTCTTGTCTTTTCTTTTCCAATGTCATATTCTATCCATTAATTGTTTCATTAAGTTGTGGAGCTTATCACCTATGAAATCAAAATGGTTATTCTTTGCCCCCGGGGCAATGGTGCAGTGGTTAGACTCTTCAAGTAGTTAACTAGGCATCTAAGGGTTGACTCCCAGCTGCGGTGCACTAGTACTGCAAGGTTTTCCTTCGGTGGGATGACAATTTTAAGAATGTTGGTCACTTGGATGGGCTTCCATGAGCGCTTCCAGATTTTCCCTAGTGGGGCCGGTGGGAAATTTGCATGGGGCTAGGCCGGTCACTTTAGGATTAGTTGGTTCGAAGAGTTGGATACTTGGATTACCAAAAAAAAAGGGTTATTCTTCATTCCTGACATTAGAACCACAAAATCATATATCTACAAATTGCCTTTTCCTAATAGCTTAAAACTTTAGGAAGGGCAGAGGCCATAATCATGGAGGGTAGTATCTACAGTAGTTGCAACATAATGACTCCACGCCATTTAGAGGCTATTTGGTTATCTATCCATCAAAATCTGTCTCTCAGTTTTCTGAAGCTATTTTGGAAATATGATTTATTCTGTATATTCCACATCCCTTTTTGTCGGGTTCATATTCACCAAAATTCCACAATGGTGTTGCATTCAACTATTCACAATAAGCTTCCTCCCTATTATTCTTCTCTTACCATCCCTGTTTAATCATCAATCATCTGCCTGTTTCTGTAAAGTCCAGTCTCTGGCATTCACTTCCAGCAATTTGGTTCAGTAATCACTTTAGTGCCACTTGATAATGAGAGGATGTTTAACTTCAATTTCTGGAAAAAGTGGTTCAAATGTTTTAGTAAAGGTAATTAGTGCTTTATCTAGAAACACAGGAAATGATATGCAACTCAGGTGGAGCATTTTGCTTGGGTAAGAGGGTAATTGAACTTAAGTTGTTACTTATTCTTGGTTTCACTTATATTTTGTTTTATGTCATTATTTCATTTGTTAATTCTTCTAATTTTGTACACAGCTGACTTCTTTACTTGCTGAGCTTGGACTTAACATTCAAGAAGTACATGCATTTTCAACAAATGATGGTTACTTGTTGAATGTATTTGTTGTTGATGGTTGGCCTTACGAGGTAATTTATACTTTAATTATTTGGAAATAAATTTTTGGATGATCTCTATAAACTAATCTGTAGTATTGTGCGTCTTGTATCTTATCAGCATCTCTGCAACAGTTTGTTTATACATGCTTATATGACTACTACTGATCAATGTTTTTGATGTTGATCACTTGGAGTTTTAATTGGCATGTCATCAAGTCCTTCACAAACTGTTCACAATTCTCTAGAATGGGTTAGGTCATTCAATCATTATTTTGCTCAAACATTGGTCGACAACTATGAAATGATTGTTCTTTTACTTTACTACTTGAATATTTATAGTAATTAGTAATTTTACAGATTAGAATGGATTGTTCTTTTACTGCTCAACCAGATTAGAGTTGCCTGGTATTTGGATATTTACTTGGAATTATACCAACTACTGTAATAGTTGTTGGGATAATTTTGGAAATAATCAATAGTTGTAAAACTTTGTTGGATCGCAATGAAGCACTTAGAATTTGTCTTTTTTTTTTTTTTTTTTCCTTTTTCTGTTCCTTCAAGATTTTAAAATCCATTGCCAACAAAAATATTATGGTGTAGTTTTCTTTCTTACAAATGTCAGTAATGGATTTTATTAGGTTTTTGATAGGTGGACAATCTTTGCTAGGATTCCATCTCATGCAACATTTTTTGTTCGATCATGAGAGTACTCAGTTATTGCATTATGTTCAACTACTTTTGGAATGTGATCTTCATTGAGTTATCACCACATTTTTTTCAAAGTTTCCATTGTTTAGTTGGCTAATTATATGACAGTAGTTTCTATCAAAGTTGTAGAATGATTGATTAGCTGCATTTAGTACATGTAGGAAATCGAACAGCTTAGAGTTTCATTGGAGAAGGAAGCTCACAAGATAGGGGTAAACTTCTTTCCCTAATTTATTTATTTTTTTATATCATTCAAATATGATTACTTGGTTAGTGACAGGCTATTTTCCTGAGTGTAAATATTAGTAATAGGCTATATTGGTAATAGTTGTGACGATAAAAGGAGGTTGGCTATAACTTATACACTTTCAAAGAAATCTACTTGATTCGCCAATTCTTTTTTTTTTTAATGAATTAGGTGACATAACTTGACATATATAATTAATCTCAACTTCCCTCATTAGACTATGTTCATATATCTATTTGACAACATATGAGACAAAATCAATTCAGCTAAACAATATCGATAATTGATATGCTTCTCAATAAAACCTTTACACAAAGATGATGTGATCACTTGCTCAAGTCATGTTCTGAATGAATTAGTAAACTTTTTTTAGGGATTCATAATAGTTTCCTATTGATTTCTTAGGTACTCTGATACTCCAAAGAATTATAGATCTCCTTTAAGTATGTAGTAGACTTATCTGTTGTTCTTAATTTCTTAGGAAACAAGCTTGTGAGAAAGTCATATATGTGTTTCTCCATTGCCCCACTTCCTTTCCTTGTTAGATGCTCAGTTAGAGATTGAAACACTGGCACGACTTGGATTTTAAACTCTTTCACATAGAGATAGTTTTTTTTCTTCTTTCTGTTATGAATGCAATTCTATATCTTTTGATACATCATGTCCTTCAATTTTATTTTGCTTTGGTGTATGACTCAAATGCAGAAAGAAGCTTGGTCGAGATCTTGTCTGTGGTCTCCTATCGATAATAATTTACAGTTTGGAGAAGAAGACTTTCAATCTGTCAATGTCGAATCACCAACAGATGGAAGTGATGCATGGAAGATTGATTTTCATCTGTTGAAGTTTGGAAATAAAGTAGCATCTGGATCACATAGTGACCTGTAAGTTTTGATATTTGGTCAAAACAAAAAAAATGAGGTTAAGTAAAGATTGGTTTATCATATGATTAATGTGTAAGACCAATCTAATTATTTTCTAGTTATCAAGGAGCATATTGTAGTCAGGAAGTGGCAATTAAAGTACTGAAGACTGAGTGTGTGGACGAGAACATGCAGCGAGAATTCGCTCAGGAAGTGTTCATTATGAGGTTAGTGATTAACCTTGTGATTAACCTTCGAGCTATGAGTGCTATGTTCTTGCATCTGTTTGCCTGATTAAATACTTGTGCTTTCAATTTGCTTACAAGAATCTTTCTTTAGAGAATAGAAGTATAAATCAAAGAACGAAATCTCAAGTTAAGCTTGGATTTCAATACCTAATTTATTCTGTAAATGTTCCATCACCTTCTTTCTGATGCTTATAATTGCAGGAAGGTTCATCATGAGAATGTGGTAAAGTTTATCGGTGCTTGTACTAAACCTAAATTATGCATTATCACAGGTACGAAGATATAATGAAACTCGAGCATATATGGCTATTTATTTTCAGGATTGACAAGTTTTTTCTTCTGTTTTAAGAATTTATGACAGGGGGAAGTGTTTATGACTTTCTTCACAAAAAGAAAAAAACCTTCGACCTTCCAAATTTACTCCGAGTAGCAATTGATGTATGTAATGGAATGAACTACTTGCACCAAAATAACATCATCCATCGGGATCTAAAGAGTGCCAATCTTCTGATGGATGCGAACGAGGCAAGTACCAATCTTTGAATGTTATCCATTGATGACACTTATGCATTGCTACTGCCTTCCTTTCCTCTTATCGTTACCAAATGTGGCTATGAGAAACCTCTAGCTATCACTGTACGACACGCACGCATGTATATTATGCATAGATGAACTAACTTATGAGAGACCTCTAGCTCAGTGATCACCCAATCAACTTAGCTGATGATTTCAAGCTCGTAGTTCTATTCATATGTTCACTACATATGTGTTTTTGGGGCAGTCCAAACGACTGCATTTATCGAGAGAGTTCAATTTCTCTTTGGTGCATTCCATTTTTGATAACTCAACTAATAACTTATCCAGCAGGTTGTTAAGGTTGCAGATTTTGGTGTAGCACGTGTTAAACCTATCTCTGGAGTTATGACTGCTGAAACAGGAACCTATCGCTGGATGGCGCCTGAGGTATCTCCCGATTAATAAGTCTTAACCACATTTCTGTATGCTAAGTTCATCGCACTGTTCGTTAAATTTTAGATTTTCCACTCTTCAGATCTCCAATCGACATACAAGTTTCTCATCATTTGACTCAAAATGTAGGTCATACAACACAAGCCCTACGATCACAAGGCCGATATCTTCAGCTTTGGAATTGTAATTTGGGAGTTGCTAACGGCTAAGGTAATCTAAGCTTAAGCAGTATGCAACTGATTTGTTCTCCACATATGAGTGAAGCTCGCTGAGAAGCTTGTTGTTTCTATTACATTGCGGTGCAGCTTCCATATCAATACTTGACGCCTATCCAAGCAGCAGTCGGCGTCGTTCAACAGGTATCTTATTTGGTTTGAATAATACCCATGTCAAATCTTTCATTACCAAAACACAGGTCATGCTTAAATTATCGTTACACCACAAATCAAGTGAGGCATCAGTGGAAAAGGATCGAACATAATTTTATGGGATTACCGTGATCATGTATATGCTGTTTACGACATATTATGCAAACATGTAAACTCTATGTTTCACATTTCTTATAATCACTACTTACAGGGTTTCAGACCTACCATCCCGAATACTCATCCTAAGCTTGCTAAGCTGCTAGAGAGATGCTGGAAGCAAGATCCAGCTGATAGACCTGATTTCTCGGAGATACTACAGATCCTACAGATTATAGCAGAAGAGGTTCGCTCGTCACATTTTCATGTGCCTGCATTCTGTTCACTTCTCTTTTCGATAAACCAGATTTGAAATGTCGAACAGGTGGAAGATGAATCCTACCACTCCCAAATGGAAACATTTTCGGTCGGGTTATTTTGGTTCCTTAGGTTCTGGCCTCTGAACCGATATTGTTGTGTATGAAAAAATTTAGCAAACTATCATCTTCCTGATAGAGATTGTACCCTATAAACCTCTGAAGAAGTCCTCTACACTTGAATGTAACAATTGTTACTTCATAAAATATATTTTTTTTTGCTTTCTTTGACGAATATGCTTCCATCGAAACTTATAGTTCTCTCGGTGTATATTTTTGCAGCAGTAATCAATGAATGTACTTGGATCAAAAGAGTTGAGCATCAGAACAAGAAACAAAGATGGAATACAGCAATTTTGAGTTCCTCTTCATCTTTCACCTAATGAGATTGCAAAGATAAAGATGATTGCTTTAATTCATTTACCTTCCTCAAGCAAGCTTCAACCTTTACTTGTGTTCCTGCATTTCTCTCTTGTATCTCTCCTTGTCTTTGACTCCAAAATCCTGATGAACATGAATGAAAAAGAATGGAGGAAAGCAAATCAGATTCACCGAGTGGCATCGTATCCAATTGCCTTTGTCAGATTCATCAACCTCCTCAGTTCTCACCATTCTGTCCTTTTCGCTGAGCTTGCTCCATGACTCCCTGTGAAGTACAGAGCTTTCAGTTTGGAATGCTTCTCGGCGAAGAAGAAATTGTAGGCGCTTCTGTTCGGCTTCGGTGCGCAGGGTCGCGCCGCCGTTTCTGCCTTGTCCTTAAGCTCGAACTTTCAGGAGCTGCTGGTGACGGCTGCTGCTGGACGTGATACAGCACGCCTCTGAGTGTCTCGGTGCCGATCTTCACCGTCACCATGTAGCCGTACTCGAACACGCCGTCGATCGATCCCGTGACTGTGAAGCTGTGAGGCCCTGCTGAAGGCGGGCGACATCTCGAGATCTCGATCAGCATGAGCAGAAACTCACAGCGTGAGAAAGAAGGGCACCTGCGGGAGGAACGAAGTCGCCGCTCGTCCAAGTAGCAGACCTGCTCGTAATGGTGGAGCAAGCTCAGGTAGTACCTGCGCAGCACGAAGGAGGCGCTGGTGCCTGGTGGTGGGTGGTGGGTGGTGGACGGGAACTCGAACGCCGCCATCACTTCCCGCCATTTCTTCTCCTCGATCACCTGCTCTCCCCATTGATCACAAAAACGATGCATTTACTCCTCAAATAGTAGACGAAGCAAACAAAAATCAGACCTTTGCGAGCCCTCCCCTTCGATTCGCCTCTACATACAAGAGATGCAGGTCCAGCTCCTTCCCCCCGATCACCGGAACCCTTCTCCGCCAAGGAAGAATTTTGATGAAATCAATCGATTACAAGAGTGGAAACAAATACTCAGATGCGATAAAGGAAGGAGCTTTACACGAACTTAATGTTCATGGCGGTCGGCGGAGTGGAAGCAGCGGAGGATCTCCATGAACGCGGAGCTATCCCTGAGCACTTCTCCAATGCGCATGAAGTGGAGAATAACCAGTGATTAAACTGCATCCGGCCTGGTTCTCAGGCTGAGCAACTTCCACCCAACCCTGCTCATGGACCGGGTCGAACTGAACCCAGCACGACCCATCCCCTATCGGACCTTGCCTAGTGCAGTCCAAATGGAACTGGGTCGGGCTGGATTGCCTGCATCCCGATCCGATAACGGCCATGAGGCCGTGGAGCTTCTTTCCCCCCGGCCGGCTCCGCCGCAGGAGTCGAAGCCGGCGACGACGCCTCCCGACTCCGTACCCTCGACTTGTTCCACAAAGATAGCGCCTTTCCCCTTCTCCCTGAAGATGAACCAGAGGGTGGCGAGGAAGAAACAGGGGAGACCCCGGCCATCGAAGAAGCAATAGCTCCGCCTTCTCGCAGGCAGCGGCTCCGGAGGGACCACAGCAGTGCGGGACGGCGCTTCAAGGTATTCCCGTCCATCAAGGCCCTGCACCGCCACCTGCAGAAGCACCGGACGTTCCGCCTCGGCCGCGATCTCTTTGACCTTTTGATCTTGCACTAAACTTCTCGAGCTTCATCTTTCACCTTGCCTTCGGATTTGAGTGCGTTCTACATGATTTCCATAAATAAGTGCATGATTTAGTAAATTTTTTCTTAATATATTTCATTCTAAAATTTAAAACATCCTCATTTAGGGGCTTCCTCGTAATTTTTAATAATTTTTCTTCTTAATTGGTGATATTACATGTTCATATATATAGGCCTCTTTGCTCCGCTAAAAATTCCATCTTTGTTGGTAGCTCTATGTCTGAATCTCCCATCCGGAAAACCCTAATTGACACTCACGAGGAACAGCGAGGTATTTGTGTCCATCCTTCTCCTGAATCTGCAATTTATTAGCTTCGTGTTGCTTACACTGAGCTTGTGATCTATCGGTTTTGGGGAAATCCTTACCTGTAATTACGATTGGCTGAATCGCTTGTTTCCATTTCAGACGAGTCGTATTGTATTTAGGTTGATTTCAGCTCAAATCTTCTTACTTGATTTTGATCGTGTGCCTACGATGAAAAGATCTGTCTGCTTGCTTCGGTCAAATTTTTTTTCTTACCCCCGATTTGAAGCTCATTTCTGTTTTTTTTACTTGTTTTTGTTGATAGAACGATTCTTGCCATTGGCGTATGCGATTTGTGGTTGGTTTTCTGAGACCTAAATTTTTGGCGGAGATTCCAGTGAGCGATCAATCATCTGCGATTGATCGATCAACATTGAATTTTGATAAAATTGCCGGATCGATACGTTATCATTGAGCCATAAGGGTTAATCGGATGGAGTCTTTCGATGCTAACAACTATCTGCCTCCTCGTAAGCGTCTGCTCGCTGAACTCAGGAGGGAGAATTCCGAGTTTGATTACCTGCCGCCAGTTCCTTTTCTTCCGGGTGATCTTGGCGTCCAGCTTCGCGATGTTGTTAATTCCCCAGATTCGACTCCAGAAAAGATCATCGAGGTTTCCAAATCGGTGGCTTTGGCAGCAACTGAAATTGCTGCGGCAGCAAGAAAAACTGCAATTGAGAAAGCTGCTGCAGCCACAAAGGCTAAAGCTGATGCCAAGGATGCATTGTCGTTTCTGGATTCCATGAAAAGGAAATGCAGAAAAATATGCCCAGACAAAAATAAAGTGAGGAAAAAGTGCATCCCAATAAAACTCCTATACAAGACTTGTCATCCTTCTGGAAGTCGAGAGACTGATGAAGAAGTTCTATGTAATGGCAATTCAGAAGGGAAAATGGTTGTCTGTTCCAAAGCTGACAATTTTGAGGAGGAAGAAGAATTCAGCCATCAAACAATGAAACAACAAAATGAGTCTGTGTTCAGACCAGTAACTGGCAGTAGGAAAGTGAGAATTAAGCGAAAGAAGTTGCCTTTGAGTGGATGCAATTTTAGAGATAAAGTAGAGCTAAAAAAATCTGAAAATCTTTCTCCTTTCAAGAAAGAATCAAATTTAGATTCTGCAGAGAGTAATATGTCTTCAGATGATACAGAAGTGGTGGTTCCTGACGGTGGAGTCCCATTGAAGATTACTTCCTCTTGGAAATGCAAGAAGATCAGAGCATCACAGTGTTCTTCAGATAGCAATATGTTGAAAGCTTTATGTTAATGATCCTTCAGCAACCACTCTCTCTATCGGGTATTCGTACGATAACTATGCCCACGAGATGAGTTTTTGGAGCATAATCAGTATTCTCATCATTCGGAACCAGTCTTCATCCTTTTCTTCTTACAAGATGCTTGCTTCATATCTTATGTGCAATAGTGGCTTGCTTTTGTTTCTTCGAATGCTTCACTTCATGTTATTATTTCAAGTACAGTACATTTGTGTCATTCATATTTCCAAATCAATGATATATCTATTACTACTATCGATCAATGGCTTACTGTGAATCTGATATATGTTATGTTTTCTACAGTGATAACTAATATTGATTGTGATATTCCATTGTATGGACATATATATTTGATTGTATATCTAAAGTCATTTTTTCCTTTGAAGACTACTAATCACTGATTACTTGATCCTGCAAAGTCTATCCATGCATCAACTGCAATCAGAGGCTTGCCGATCGAGTCACATTGGTTGTCGATATATCAGATATAAAGTCAGGTGATGCATACAACTTCCTTTATATCGATCTTGATTAACTTTGTCGATCTAATTAATCTTAACTTAAACATGACTTTTCGTAAGTTAGAGATTGATTAGCCTGTACAGTATTTTGTGGTCATAGATGATTCGATAAAGCCCCAATATATTGATTAGGTATTTTTTGTCGTTGTGTAGACGATAGTGTTCTATCTAGTACTTGATTGGAGAAACCTTCTAGTTCACAAAGAGTTGAAGGAATGATAAAATCGAAAGGATTTTTTTTTTCGATTTTATATATTTTTTTGTTTGTCAAAAGACAAATGTTCTATTGCTTTCTCCTTCTCTTTTATGAATAAATAAAATACTTATAAATCTCAATATTTTACTTCATGAAACTATTTATTCATGTTCATTTGATAGTGTAAAATATAAAAATAAATAAATTTAATCAATTGTGAGTTTGGCTCGTTTATATTAATGTGCTAATTCATAAATAAGTTGTAAATAATTTTTTATTATTTTATATAAATATTAATTATGATTTTTAATTTTTTTATTTAAATACATTAATTGACTAAATAATTATTTTAACTAAATTATAAGGATAAAATTATCTATACCCGAGTCAAAATTAATTGTGTTAAAGCTTATTTATTTAGTGTTTACTCACGAGCTGAAGCTTCATGAGTATTTTAATAAATTGTAGCAATTTTGTTACAATGAACATTTTAATAAATACGGTTTAAGTTTTTAATCGAGGACAATTGTCAACGTTTATTCTTATAATTTATGTTAAAATTTTATCAGTTTGAAATTTATATTATTTCTTTTTTTTTAAAATATATTTATGAATATTAAATTTGAAAATACCATAAAAAAATGAAAATATTTGTTTTTCAATAATTAAATTTTTATATAGGTTAATAAATAAGTTATTCATAAATTATCATGAAATTAATTTTTTATAATCCAGGTATATAGTTTTTACGATCCGATTAATTCTAGAGGTACTTCATATAAATTTTTCATCGACCACAAGAGAAAATTGAGAAGTGCAAATGGGTCACGATGGAACGCCCAACATCATAAGTAATTCAAACTCGTTAGGTGTTATATGCCTTGGGTAATGTCCTGCCCATGAAAGTCGACGTGTGATTAATTCACTGCTGAGTTAGCTCTATCGCCAACTTAATCGTCAATCGTTGAGTAACAACGAAGATGATGAGGTGGTGAGGAACCTAGCTGAAAATAAACAAGAAGTTAGAATGACATCAAGGGGTTCTCCGGCGCAACGCCGTAGCCACTCTGACACTCAAGTTAGAAGATAAAAGAAGATGAGTATTAGAGTTTTGATATACATAGGTGTGCGTATGTGTACGTTAGATGCCGGAAAAGGACTATTAAATCCGTTTCGATAGAGAGCAAACTTTTCATATATTTAGATGTATGGATGTGTGCCTTAAATACGTAGGTGTGTGATAGAGAGCAAACTTTTTACTACTGTTTCTATCATCATGTTATTATTATTTAATTTCTTAAATAATTTAAGATTGTTGTCACATTTTCATTATTTAATTCCTTAAATTATATAAACTAGTATTTCACCTGTGCGATGCACAGATTATGTCATATATAAAATATGTATAAAAAATTAGAAAATATGAATTTTTTTAAGAAATTAAAACATTAGATGTAACAAATTAATTTGACTATAATTAATAC
>JBBPFQ010847906.1:0-12324 GCA_037974815.1 Kaempferia elegans
AGATACTGAAAGAGCCGCAAACAGTTGATCATGCTAAGATCTACCGAGGACAAGTAGCTGTCGAGAATTCGTGTTTACGCTTCAAAGGTAGAACTCTCATCCCAACTAGTATGTAGTTTCTTTCATGTGAATCTTCTGGATAAAGATCTTGATGTTTATTCCGCTGCGCTGCTATTATTTTACGATCAAGATCCCTATAGAGTGAAAGGTTGCGCAAGTTCCCCTTCAATTCCTCAGTGTCTTACTAGTTCTATTTGTAAGTTATTTTTCCCTTTGCTCTTCTTATGTAAGTTGTAAATTTGACTAGTTCGGATTGTAAGTTATGTTTCCCTTTGCTCCATATGTACTATCTAATGTGAATATTGTACTACCTAATGTGAATATTGGTTTGGTGTGTTTTCTGAACCTAATAAACTTTCTTTGTTCATATAACAGCTTGCATAATGCTTAGTTCAACTTAGTTCCTTTAAATCAAATGACTCTCCTTTGTTTTTAGGTGAACAATAACTGTATCAAGAATTACTGAAGGATTAACCGAATAAGATCTATGCAAGCTAAGGAAGGCAATTGCCTAACTCCAAAGTTGGGGCAACGATTAACAATAATTCCTATAAGGTGAGGATCATTGGAAAATTCATGCTCTTTAAACAGGGTACCTTAAAAGTCACCTTAAAAAAAAAATTTACTGTTCATGTTTATTGTTTACTATCATTGTTTACATTTACTGTTTCAATTACTGTCTGATTACTTGTATTACTGTTACTGTGCACAATTATTGTTACTGTTCATGTTTATTGTTCTGATTCCTGTTCACACAAATAAAAAAAAAAAATTTGGTATCTAAGATGATTTTTTTTGTTTTGGACATAGTGGAGCATAAGAATTCGGATATAAGTCGATGATAATTAATTAAAATTAATGATGTATATACTTACAAAAATTGGAAAGTTATTTTATTTTATTAAAATAAAATTTATAATATTATTTTTATATTTGGCTCAATAAATTCGGTAAAAATAAGTGGGCCCACTTTCAGGTAACCATGAGGTTGGCGGCTGAGAGGGGATAGCGCGACACGATGAGGGTCGTTGAGTCGCATGGGTTTAAAAGGCAAGGGCTTCATCCTCCTTCCCAACCGCGTCCCCGGATCCAGAGACGAGAAACGAACCGGAGATTGCGATCGCGATTAGTGACCTCTCCGTCGGCAGCGAGTTAACCGGCCGTGGATTTCCGGTGGTGAGCTGTGGCGGTGCGCAGCGGGAGACCAAAGACCTGCAAAACTAGAGTGAGTTTTTTCGCTCAGGTGGGGTGCTGATTTTCTAGTTATCCTTATTGGTTTTTGTTGAGCCGCTATGATTTTTAGCCATCATCTTCCGCTCAATAATGAGTTGGTATTTAGGGTTGGTTATGTCATAATGTCGTGTTTGGAATTCATGTTTTTTTGTTGATCGGCGGTTAATTAAGTTGTTGTTTCAATCTATGGCAAGTACAAAAGTGTTCCTGCATTTGGGTTACTCGAGTTTTGAGATTTTTCTATCAATGTGATTTATGTACCCGCTTTTGATTGTTGGTTTTTTGAATTTGTGAGAAGTGGTTAAAGAGGTAATTTAAAGTTTGGTCGCGGGTCTTTGAGATTATCCAATGTTGATGTCTATGGTGACATTGCATTGTGGCTTGTTTGGTAAGTTGCGTTTGGTGGTATCATGATCAACTATATGGTCAAGGTGTTATGTACTGATTGTGACGGTTGATCGTGGGGAAACCAAGATTTTCTCCTGGATAGTGAATCAAATAATACAAAAAAAAAAAAATCTCCAACGCAATATCTAGTTTGAGTCAAGACAATCAAAATACAAATCAAGTTATTGATATAAAGAGCTACAGCAATCCTCTACAAGTGCTCTTATTTTGAAATTATGCATAATTATTCCGTTGTTATTTCTTCAGTCTGTTTAACTCATTTGGTCCTTCCGCTATCCCATTTGGTCCATTGTATCTGTCTGACTTGATCAGTTCAGTCCATTTTATATATGAAAATTATAATTAATATTATGTAAAGTTAGAGTACTGGATTCCACTTCTTAAAACTCTGGGATGGTTGGAAGAGAATGCAATATTTTGAAAACCAGAACAAACCTTCTGGAAGACCGAACAAACAAATAACTTAAGCTAAATTGCGATAGTTCAACTAGTAAAGAAATCCCAGTTAAACAAAATTCTAATCAGTTCATTTGGAAAATTACATGTACATGGTCTGCATTAGTAGGATTATCATCTGAACCTACATATTTTACTTCATTTTTGAAGTATTTGTTTAAACCTCATTTTGTCCAATATTATGTACAAACTATGGATTATCATGATTTTCAATAATCAAAGCCAGATTTTTTTTTTCTAGGGTGCTCGTTAAGTAGTTTGTAATATAAATTTTAATCTTTCCTTATAATGCATAATCCAATTTGTCATTTTCCTCTTTTTGAATCTAAAAATTATCTAATTGTAGATTATTTAAATCTTCAAGAAGGGTGAAATAGGAGAGGGGAAATCTGATGAAGATTTAACATATTTTGAAATGGAGGTGTTGGTTGTTTTTTATAAAAGTTATAGGCATTAATTTGGCATCAAGCCATGTAGATTTGAGTATTGACATAACCAGCAGTGGCTGACTAGGTTTTTTTTAAAGACTAGATGGGAACTAGATCAATCTGTGGGCGAAAGAAAATCTGTTAAAATTCAAATAATCTTATTCCTTTGTCCACTTGTTTCTTATCCAATCGTACGTTTATACCTATATTTAATGAAATGCAAATAATGTGATGTAGTACTTCAAACTATGTTTTTTGAGCTTTGTTTTGTTCATATCTTGTGTTGTGACTAGTATTATAGTCTAGTGTTTGGGTGTGATATTGGATGCATTGCAAGGTAGTTGTGTGAAATTGTACCAGTGTTGCATGAGCATTGGATTACATTCTCACTGCTAGTGCAAATTTGCATGGTGAAATCAAAACAATCAAATGCTTTGAACCTGTTTGTCACAGTAGATAACAGTGTGCTCAACATAATTCAAGTGTAATTGAATTTAGTAATTTGATCAATATTACATGTTATTTTTTCACATATGTGTGTGTGTGTGTGTGTGTGTGTGTGTGTGTGTGTGTGTGTGTGTGTGTGTGTGTGTGTTTCTGTTTAGCATCATTTTATTAGCTCCTTTTTTGTTACGTCTAGCTGCATACTGTTGGATCAGTTGGCTAATGATAGAGGTATTAATCTCTCCACTCTTGTTCACTACAAATTGGAGTAGATTTCTCTAGAGCCTCCATTGGTCTGTCTGAGTCTTGTATTTCTTTTTTGTTTTTCTTATGTGCTTACCCTAATTTTTCTCTAGGTTTCACAATGGATATTTCTTGGGATGATGGGATAAGGTTATGGTCCCATATGTGGAAAAAAGAACAGATGATGACTAAGAAAAGGAGGTTTGTCAGTCACTTATTCCTTCCTTTGTGACTCGTGTACTTTAGTTTTTATTTTTGTGGCAACCTTTTTTTATAAGATCTGGAGAGGAAGCAAAGCAACTTTATTGGAAGGGCTGAATCTTTCATTTTTTAGATGAATTAAATAATAGGAAACCAGTTGAATTAGGAATTTAGTCGATACCTGTTTTTTGTTTGTTGATATTTTCTCTTATTTCTCATTGGGTTTTAAGTAAAGATGTGATTTTGTTGAGGCTTGCAAATAGTTCTGGTTGGAAATTATCAATAAGTTTGGACTTACATGACAACAAGTGAGAATTTCAGAAGCTAATCTCATTTGCAATAGAAAAACTGCACATATTGTTTTAGAGTCCCTTCCTGATTAGAGATGATTGAATACTTTGTTCAGGTTACTGATGGGACCAGTAACTTCACCGGATGGGCATACAAAGAGATGCAAAAAAGCACAACTTGCAACAGACTTGTAAGTTCATAGCATGATGCCTTTTTGGTATCTCTCCTTGCTTCTCTTTCTTCAAATAAAAAGAAAGCATTTTATTAATTATGAAACTAATATGTTCATGCTTCCCTGGATAAGGGAGCTTATTTTTATCCTAGCAGATACTGTTTTATCGTCATAAGTTGTAGATCAGATATTTTATTTGTTTTGAGCACAGCTAAGGGAATTGCAGAGTGCTGGAATTTAAGCTAAGATTACTCGTGGTCATCTTCTAGATCCACGTCTAGCTATTCTGTTTTCATTTAGTTTCAACTTAAGGTCCTAACTCCTAATCTCTTTGAAGAGTAACAAATAAAATGTGATATCTTGGCGCAGATAATTTTTAATAGATATGTTAGAATTTATTTGAATGAAAGGTGTTTCACTCAAATTCATTTATGCTACTATCAAATTTTGTTGTGATAATTATTAATTAAATACAAATCCTTTCTAATTCAGTGTTTCATGAACACATCAAACAAAAAGGTTTATTGTCATTTTCTGAGACTAAAGGTACAGTTGTTGATATCATTTATCAGTTCCATTGTCCAACTAATTAATGCCTTCATATGTTTTAGAACTTGCAACTTCAATGTGGTTAATAATAAATTGCTCATTAGGTAATTATCAAAATTTAATAGTTAGTTTCTTTGTAAGTATACTGGTTTCAAAAACAATATTTATATTAAAAATTGAAAAGCATATAACTCATATGAATTTGAATAACATGTTGCACTTTGTAATATCTGCCTTTTTCATTATACCATGAATGAAACACCCACCCTTGCCTTATAATAACAACACATATTTATATTCAAGGTTAAAGATCTAGTTTTGATCCTAAGTTTCAGTTGTTGATCGGAACAAGATAGTTTTGGTATCATGCTGGAGCACCGACACATTTATACCTTTACAACATTGCGTTATAGCATGGAGACTATTTTCCTATTGATTTATAAATTTATGATTTTATGACTAATTATCCATGTTAATCAAACATAGGTTAGCCTAAATTGGCATTAGAAATAAATATGAAATTTATATAATATATTTTCTTCATATCACATTGTATTTATTCTTCAGTATTTGTAAATTTCATTTTTTTGTGCATATATATTATCAATTGATTTCTCCTTTATTAATATTTTAGTATTTTTCACTATTCAATGCACTGGTGGATCATTGACTTGTTTTACCTAGATAGCTATTTTTATTGCTTTGCATAGGACTTAATTGAGGGGAAAAAAATTTATATACCTGACTTCAAATAGTTGGGATAAACACTTGATGATGTTAGCTAATTGTATTCTTTAGTTGTTCAAATGCCCTTCGAACATGCCATTGATCATCAAAGTTCCCAATCTCTATGTGGCCTCACTTTGTTTTGCTCCATTCTTTGCTAGTCTCCCCTTAACTGCATTGAACACCATAAGGGAACCTTCAAATTAACCATTACTACTATGTTAATTTCTTATTGATTGATTCATGTTTTATTCTTCTAATTTACATATTCAGTTCTCATGCCATTTTTTAATAAGGTATTATCTTTTAATGCATGTTGGGTACTAGAACAATGTAATGTATTTTTGTTCATTACTAGAATTCTAGAGAAGTTTGTCAAGATATAATGGTCTTTTGCTGCTGTTGCTGCAGGTACTTGCCAGAATATTATGTTAGGAGTGATGAAGTAAGTTTAACCTTCTTTTCATTCTGTAAATCTGAAAACTAGCTAATTGACTATGATTTAAGAGAGAACCAATTGAGGCAACCTCTGTTTAATGACATGGTAGTTTGATCTTCATATACATAGAGAGGAAGTTTGATTACATTAATGAGAATATTTTCCATGGTCTGAGAATGTAAACTATACTTTTTGTCTATATCACGTGCAGTTGAAACTAACCTAATTATTTTTTGGTAAGGCAACTTTACGAAAGACTTACTATTTGACTAGTGCATTTTAGAACATATGTTTAAAATTATATATGGGTGGCCATGACAATGGTTGGTTTTCTTGAGAAAAGCCAACCCGATGATGGTCATGTTTTTTAAAACTACCTAACATATTTTGCTGTATTGAACTTATATGATTATTATATTAGAATTAAAGTCAGATTATTATATTAGAATTTGAGTCTAACTCAATGGGTCTAACTTGAGTCTAACTCAAAATGGTCTAATCCAAATTAGACTCAAGCATTAGCCCAATAGTTCATCGTATGAATCCAACAAGCCTAATCATCTCATAATTGGCTTTTAAGGCTAATACTAAGAGAAGGTGACTAGCCCAGCTCTACGGAAGTTTCCCACTAGTTATCAGGGTAAATCGAGAAGCCCTCATGAATGCCCATCCAAGCAGCCAACGTTCTTATGGAAAATCCTTGTAGTGTGCCACAACTGGTACTCAACCCTTAAATGCCTGGTTAACCACTTGGAGGACATAACCATTACACTGTAGCCTCGGGAGCGGCTTAGATTCCTTAATTGAATTAAGAGTGTATTTCTTAGGCAAAAATCACAAACTTAGGAGAAAATTAACTAGTTTTTGAATGAGTTTATCAAATTCTTTGTAAAAAGCTCATTTGTCTAATTCAATGTGATGGATATACGTCTTTTTATTTTACCCTAACCTAACTCACCCCTTGTCAAAAAATAAAAATGAAATGTCCCTCCCATTTCCCAGTGCCACCTTTAATATGATACTATCCTTAGTCTTTCATAACCTTGACCTCAACTACCTTGAGTCTAACATCCCACCTCCTATGACGCTCCTGTGCCACCATCAACACTTCTCTGTGCCTTGCTTCTACCTTTGATCCTCCTATATAGAAGAGTGAGCACTTGACCACTCTCCTAGTGCGGCATAACAAATGACACCATCAAGCCATTCTAACCACTTCGCGCAGAGTAGTGGTTGACCTCGGCCACTTTGCCTCCAATCATTTTCAATTACCCAAGACAACAAACTCAACACTCATTGACACAATGGCCGACCTAAATTCAATGATCCCAAGACCAATCGAGCATCAATAAGCGAGAGCCTATTATCCTCTTTGTTTTCCCCCTTTCATAGACTACTTTTTGCTGTAGAAATCTACAACTGCATAGTAATTGGTTGTTTTCTATTACCCATATTGTTAATTATGATAACTACGCTTGCACTTTCAACAATTGCTTGTACTGTCCGACTAGTTATCTTGTCTTGTTTAATTCTATATGCTGGAAAACTATGACAAACTTAAAAGGAATTTATAATCAAGTCTTAGAAAGTCCTGTTTACTTTAATGTCTATATTCCATTAAAATTTAGAATATGATGATTGAGATCTTACTAGGATGGTGAGGGGTTTGGTAGAAGATATTTATGTCAAGTCCCTACCAAATCTGAACCTTGTTGTAAATCACAATTCTAATTATTTAGACTGTTTTTGCTCTTAGGATTATAATAACTAACAGTCCAGTCCCATATCTTGACAAATACAGTTCATTCAGTTTTCTATGTAATCTAGGAGCTGATGTGAAAAAAACTAAAAATGTAATTCAACTAGAAAATTGTCTAAAATGGCTTAGATCCTGTCATTCTTATTCTTGAAAAGCTTATGGTTCAAAGAAATTTCAATTTTCTCTAGATGAGCGGTTTTAACAGCCAAACATTAATTTCCGGTTGTATGGTCTTTTCCTATAAGCAAGCTACCATATCAATGACACAATTAATTTGT
Source organism: Kaempferia elegans (assembly GCA_037974815.1). Taxonomy (NCBI): domain Eukaryota; kingdom Viridiplantae; phylum Streptophyta; class Magnoliopsida; order Zingiberales; family Zingiberaceae; genus Kaempferia; species Kaempferia elegans. Next base: position 7,688 of record JBBPFQ010847906.1, read on the forward strand.
TTTGTTCTTTGCTTGAAAATTTTTATTTTATCCTTTTCCCTTGACAGGTCAACGCTGATTCTGTAAGAACAGCTATTGAACGAAGTTTCTCATGTGATGGTAAAGGAAACAACCAAATGATTCAAGACTATTTACAACTTGTTCAAATGCATGTTGAGAAAAATAAATGCAATAACGGTCTCCGAGTGAAGCTAAAACGAAATGCAGTAAGAAACAAAGAGAAGTTTGTTCATGAAACTCCTACCTTTCAATTTTGTCTCAAGTCTATTAACAATATGTTGGAAGCACTTAATGAAATGTCCCATCAGGATCTTACTGCAACAAATAGGAAACTTAGAAGTGTATCACTGAAATTAAAATTTCCACTCGCTCGCATTACTGGAAGCAGGGAATTACTTATTGAGCGATTAAAGAAAAAGTTCCAAAAGTTTATATCAAAACTTAGCGATGGGGATGCATTACCAGAACCTTTATTCAATGCACTCTCTGTGATTTATTTGTCTTTCATGCATAGATCCCGGCATATTGATATGCTAAAATCAAAGTTTTACCCTTTCTCACCTGAGGTAGCAGCTTTGCAGAGCAATATTATAAAAGCACTTGGGGTGCTTCCAAAAGTTAAAAATGATGAATTGAAAGATATACACGTCTTGCTGGATCCAGAAGCTAAAGTTCCTCCAAGACGTTTCAAGTGTGCACTTCGGAATTACTTGATAGAGTACTTGTTTGAATGCAATGAAATAGATCTCCCACAGGAGTTATTAAATATCATTCATTTAATAAACCAAAGGATGCATAGTCAGACTGTTATGCTCTCTACAAAGACAATAGAAGAGGAGGTTGAAGTTGTAATGGTTTCCAGCTGTCACCTTAATCAAATTATGTCAAGCCCACTTTCAGATCAGAGTGATGATGAGAATCTTTTACCTGGGTTTGGAAATAATGAAAGTGCTGATGCTTTTAGTTTGGCTGGAACTGATTATTTCTTGTGTCATAGTGAAAATGAAGATGGGGAGGTATATGGGTGTTGTTCTAACTTTGAAGCCGGAGCTACTGGGCAAGCCACTCCTAGTACAGATCCTTCCTTTCAAAAAGTGGTTACTGAGGAAATTAATCAGAACAGTAAAGGAAGTCCTGCATTTGAGCAAGATGATGGAGATGAGGAGAAACCTTGTCTTGAAGAAGCTGCAAATTTTGGTTTTGATAGAACTACCCAAAACTCAAAAAGCTTGAGAGTCAAATCTAATCAAGAAGTCTGTGACGAGACATCATTGGTTGCTTATAAATTGATTGGCTCGATACTTGATAACTTACTAAAAACTGAAGGCACAGTAGTAGATTTGTCGACAAGATGCTACTTAAATGGTGGATTATCAGATCCTGCAGATTTATCAGGTATGAAATTGTCTGAAGTGAACAAATGTTTTCCTCAATGGCACTTTCCACATAAACCTTCTAATTAATGGTTCAATTGACATGCCAGATACTGAAGGAGTGTTGAACACTTCAAAAATAAATTATAGGCATCATATTCTTGTTCAAACTGTTGAAGAGCTAGTACCTACCTTGTCGAAGAGGTTTGCTTTAATTAACTTGGGAAATTTTCTGCACTATCTAAACTTTAATTCGATGGCTGACCTTGAACTTTCCCTTATGATGTTGATATTGTAGTTGTATTAGAAGAATGAAGAGTTTCATGGGTATCTGATTCAGTTTCTATCCCAAGCATAATTCAAGGATGCAAAAAAATTATTTGGTGGAAATTTGAATTGTTTGGTGTTCCTGTTGGCATGCTGCTAACAGCTTTTGCTGTCCCTTGAGCCAAAGCAAGAGTACATTATGAAAATTCTCATCATGGCTAAACAGAATACTTTTCACTGAGGTGATATGAAGAAATCACAGTGATTACTGAGACCTTTGCCAGCTTTTGTAATGTTTTCATCATGAGAACCTTTTCTAAAGATATCAGAGAAATAGTTAAAACTTGTATGACTTAGTTTTAGTTGATATATGTTAAATAAAAAAATGTGTGGCCATGATCAAGCTTACAAATTCCTTGTTATGGCCCTTTCTCTTTTTCTTTTTTTTTTTTGGAAATAGGTACATATGTATAAAAATTACTTTAAGAGGTAAACACTCGCAAAATAGCACGTCGAGGTTTGTAGGACATAGGGGTTTGATCCTCTACAAATGAGGTAAACTCCTTGATTAGCACTAAAGTCACTCTCATAGTTATGCACTCAATCCAATCACACAATCATGCACCACATGAGCATGGTCCACCTATTGTGATGTATCACATTACAAGCACATACACATCTCAAGCTAACTTCATCGATACAAAAACATCACACAAAACATCACACAAACGCCAAACGTGAGGAAGACATATCAAGCCGAAGCACCAAGCAAGAGGGAGAACATCAAGCTGGTACATAGTGGACCAAGGAAGGAAACACTATGTCGACTTTAGATCCACAAATCGGTACACATGAATTTGAACTTTCTAAAATATCCGGTCAACATATGGAGCAATCCCTTGATGACGACATCTATTACGAGCTCCCCATACAATGTAAATCAAGCTAGAGATACCTAGATGTTTGGCCTTCATCCTCCATCTTCCATCCTTATAGTGCCGCTCAAAAATTTGTTGCATTTCATCAAAGGATTGAATGTTTTGATTGATATCTAGCCATTGTTTTACTTTGCACCAAAGACCACAAGCTATAGGGCATTCAAAGAACAAATGATGATTTGATTCTTCTTGTTGCCGGCACAAAACACATTCTTTGTTTGAATCATACTCCATTGTATCCTTGGTTCTTAAGTTCCTATGTGCAAGAATCCATAAGATGAAGTGATGTTTTGGCATAATTTCCAGCCTCCACACCATTGAAGTCCAAGTAATCTCCGGTCCCCTAGGCATGAAAAACTCATAGGCGTTTGTCACACCCTTGGTCTTACCAACAAACCAATGCATCATTCTCATATTCGCTCCTCTAACTTCATTTGATGTCACTAATATCTTGTTTCGTATCTGTATGAGCTTCTTGATCAAAGGTGAGTCCGAAGCTTTGGTTTGTCATTCCCAAAAATATGCGCCTTTTCATCTAGTGTTGATGTACCCACTTAACCCATAGAGAATCCATTTTGGCTTGAATATCCCATAATATTTTACTTAATAATGCTTCATTCCATGCAAGAAGATCCCTAAGTCTATACCCTCCATCATGCTTAGGCAGACAAATCTTAGACCATGCTATAGGTGGGCACTTTGAAAACCAAATAAACATACGACAAATAGCTTTGGTCTTGTTAATCACACTACTAGGAAAGCTAGAAACATGCCATACCTTGAAGAATCGTACCTACTAATTCTAGGCGTTCGACATTGGATAAAGTATGTTTAGGTCATGCATTGATCATTGCTGTGATAGCCTCAAGAAGTGGTACATAATTTGCAATCCGTAGTTTTCCCGCTGCTAATGGAATGCCTAAATAATGAAAGGGAAAATTACCTTCAGAGAAACCCATAAGCTGGTGCAACCGGTTCTTTAATGTAGTATCCACTCCTGCCATATATACTTGTGCTTTTTGTGGATTCGCCCCAAGTCCCAAAATCCTACTAAAGTAATCCAAGCAATCCTCTAGATGTTGTGTATAATGATTCATCTGCACGGCAAAATAACATTAAATCATTAGCATACATAAGGTGTGTGATACCTACCTCCTTTCACATTGGATGAAAGTGAAAAGAAGGTAACATGGAGGTTGTCTTAAGCTTCCTTGATAAAACTTCCACAATTGCAATAAAATCATTACCAACAATATCCTGCACAATTGCAATAAAATCATTACCAACAATATCCCATGAAGAAATGAAGAATTTTGTACCATATCCATCTGGCTCCGGAGCTTTTCCACCTTCAATATCATATAGGGCAGCTTTGATTTCTTCTTCATCAACCAACTTACACAAAATCTCAGATTGACCGTTGTTAACTTCCACCCCATAAGCACATTGCTGTCCAAGACGTTACATACATCTTTTTGGCCAAGTAAACTATGGAAGTAATCAGTAAACTCCTCTGCCACTTCACCTATGCTTATGGTTTGTTCTCTATTCCTTTTTTTAGTGTAATAATTGCATTTATTTTGTTATTTCTCTTCACCACATTATGGAAAAATTTTGCATATTTGTCCGTACTTCTCAAGTAGTCATTCTTTGCTCTTTGTTAATAAAATTGTCTTTCTGCTTTTGTTAGTAGAACAACTTTCTTTCTTATGTGACTATACTCCACGGGGGTTGGACCACCATCTAGAATGCCTCTTTACCTCCTCTATCTCTACTTTTGCTCTCCTTGCTTTCTTCGCAATGTGGCCAAAATGCTTCTTATTTAACTCCCTCAAACATTTATTCAATCGGAACAACTTTGTCTTGAGAATAAATTGAGCATTACCCATTACCGGGGGCTGCCCATGAGTCCTCTACAATCTTCTTGAAATCTTCATGTAATTACACGGGGCTTTCAAGTAGTCATTCTTTGCTTTTTGTTGATAAAATTGTCTTTCTGCTTTTGTTAGTAGAACAACTTTCTTTCTTATGTGACTATACTCCACGGGGGTTGGACCAC
>JBBPFQ010848014.1:0-12324 GCA_037974815.1 Kaempferia elegans
CTCTACACATGATGAATCAGGGTCGTTTCAACCTGAGGCCTTGGCAAAATTTTAATATTATTTTAAATAATATTAATTTATGTTATATATAATTTACTTTATTATTTTTTTGAGATGAAAATATATTAATTAAAATTTTATATTTAAGCTTGATAATAATTTTTTAATTAAAAAATTATTTATTTTTTAATGAGATATTGTTGGACGTAAATTTTATTGATTTTAATTTTAATTATTTAGATGATATTATATTAACAAATATTATTAACAGTATTCTATAAATTATCTATGTATTAAAAAAATAATTTTATAATATCTCAAGTATTGATTTTAATTTAAATTTTTTATTATTTTTTCTAAAGTATTATCTTCTAAAGAAAATTCTAATTTACCTTTTTAAATTCTTCTATTTTTTTTTTATTTTTAATATCCGGAATCAATTTGATATTTAAAAAAAACTAATATATTATTTTACATCGAATCGAATGAATAAAAACCTTTTACTTTATGTTTTTATCCGAAAGAGAACAAAAGAAAAGTTAATCCTGAGGAAGAAAAAATTGTAGAGGATCACTATTCACTGAGTGAGGGAGGAAAAAAAAAATGAGAATACCAATGAGAAAAGAAAAGGGTAAAATATTACCGACAATTGTTAGAGTGCATGGTTTTTTTTTAAATCAATACGGAAAAGAAAGAATTAATTAGGTTTTTAAAAAATAAGATATATAATTAAAATAATAATAATAAATAAAATTAGAATAATTTATAATTTAAAATTTTTAAAATTGATCTAAACTAAGGTGAATATTTTTTTAAAATAATATATAAATAATATAAAATATGAAAATTAAGGGTCCCAATTTTATTAGGACCTTAGCATAGGCCTACGATGAATATTGTAAAAAAATTAATATATTTTAATTTTTTTTTTACAAAACTAATAAATATTAATTTATACAAAATTTATATTTAACCAATTTTTATATCTGTCTCTTTATAAATTTTAATATACACGGTCTTTTCTCTTAATTCATCTGTTGAATAACTTTAGAGTAACTCATGTATAATTAAATATCTACTTCTAAAATATTTATTTCTCCTTAAATTCTTTATCAACGTATTACAAGATCATCTCCATAAAATCTTGATCAACGAATATATTTTTATTTGATTCCTTTTAAGGAGCATGCCTACCATATTTGTTTTTTTTAAAAAAATTTATTTCTATTTAAAAAAATATTATCGAATTTGAAATGACTCGAAGTTTCCAATGATTTTATCAATTTTGTGTCGTTTAGTACCTTCGAGACGAGATTAATTGGACCAACTGTAACATCGACCAGCAACTAACTCCACACAGATGCCGCCACGTACCCTTCGTCACGGCATCTGATTTACAGTAGCCGTTGGATTCGGACGCTCTTTCTCCGTTCTTCGAATTCCTTCCAGAGTGTTCGGCGCACCCACGCCGACCTTGTTCGTCCCCAATAAAACCCTCACCTTATCGCTTCCCCTCCCTCGTCCAACGGTGAGTCCTCTACGCTAATCTGCACTCCGGAGGCTCTCTCCCCTCGGATTAGGGTTTTGCCTTGTTGATTCAAGTTCTAATTCCACCTACTATGGCGACCTCTTGTGCGCAAATCCACGTCCTTGGCTCCTCCGGCGTTTCCCCCTCTTCTAGGCTGACGTCCTCCCGTTTTCCTGCTTCCAATTGCCTCTTTTTTGGCCTCCGCCGGCCGAGTGTAGTTCGTCTGTCAGGGCGACGGGGCCATGGGTCAGGCTACAAGCCTTTGCGGGTGGCGTGCGAAAAGGTGGTTGGGATCGATCTCGGCACCACTAATTCGGCCGTAGCCGCGATGGAGGGTGGGAAGCCAACCATCGTGACCAACGCCGAGGGCCAGCGGACTACCCCGTCGGTCGTGGCCTACACAAAAAATGGCGACAGGTTGGTCGGGCAGATTGCCAAGCGCCAGGCAGTGGTCAACCCCGAGAATACATTCTTTTCAGTGAAGAGGTTCATTGGACGGAAGATGTCTGAAGTGGACGAGGAGGCAAAGCAAGTTTCCTATAGGGTTCTGAGAGATGAGAATGGCAATGTTAAGCTTGATTGCCCTGCCATCGGCAGACAGTTTGCTGCTGAAGAGATCTCAGCTCAGGTAATTTATATGGTTCTTGTTTTGAGTAATTTACTAACTTAAATGGTAGAATTTCTGTCTACTAATTAATAATTATATACTGTCTGAAATTGACGTTCATGCACAAGTTGTTTTTCTGTTATATCAAGAGATTAATCTGTGCCTTTTCCCGTGCTAAGGTCTTAAGATCATATGATTCACCGTCAACTAAGTTTTAAAATATAATTTTTCATACTTTGTAATGATGGGTTACAAAGAATGCTTGTTACTTTCAAGCTATTATTCCCTTTAAAATGAATTGTACAATTGTTGCAAATATTTGTTGTTAATTTAATGCTTTTGTTAAGAATAGCTCTTGATTTTAGTATTCTGATTGGTAAATCTTTAGACTAAATTGGATTTTCTATTTTGGCCTTAATTGTTGTGATCTCTCTTTTCCACCGTGTTCAGGTTTTAAGAAAGCTGGTGGATGATGCGTCCAAGTTTTTGAATGATAAGGTTACGAAAGCTGTGGTTACTGTTCCTGCCTACTTCAATGACTCCCAAAGAACAGCTACAAAGGATGCTGGTCGTATAGCCGGTTTAGAAGTCCTTCGTATCATTAATGAGCCAACAGCTGCCTCATTAGCTTATGGATTTGAAAAGAAGAATAATGAAACAATTTTGGTATTTGATTTGGGAGGTGGAACTTTTGATGTTTCAGGTAATAGGACTTATATGCAGTCATTTCTTACTGGTTTTGTGTCACTGTCTACTGCGCCCATTTTTGGCACCAGACTCGATAAGATATCTATTATTTGAACAGTCGGGAATTTTTTATAACATTGTTTGGATATGTAAAATCTCTATATTACACCTTTTTAGGATATGAATATGGTATCTGTGTTATAGGTAGCAAATTAGCAATATTAGCCTTTTGGATTGTGCTTTTAAGGTCGGCTTCGGTTTTTGTTTTTTTGGTAATTGTACTGGATTTTACCTAATTGATGTAATAATGGGGGTTATGATAACTGGAAATTTGGTTGACACATGATATAATATATGCTTCATTTGGGTTACTATTCAGAATATCTTCCTTGTTGACAATACAATATTCATAGTTGTATTACATAAGATTAATAGGATCAGATTAGATGGTCATGAGTAAGTTTAAATAATTGATTTGAAAGATTGAATAGTGCATGATGTGGTATCAGCTTCTATGAACTTTTCATTTGTCATATGAAAAAATTTATCATAGAAGCACTGCCTTTCATACAGAAGCTCAGCTCCACATGATCAAGACATCATGCAAGCCCCAAATAGCTTTTTCTTTTGCTTAAATATAGGGTCTAGAATTTGTCAAGACAAAATGGTTTTTTTCTTCATAAAAGAAATTAGTGTTTTGTTTACTTGGATGGAAGTATGAAACAAAAGAAAGGAAAGAAGAAAAAAACATTAATTTCTCTTGCTTACTTGGGAGAAAATAAAGAGGAAGGAATTCAATTTTTCATCTAATTCCTCCGTTTTAGTTCCTCTCAAGCATAAATGGAGGGAATAGATTTTTATTGAATAAACATAAATAATATTTAATTTTATATCTTTCCTTTACATTCCATTCAAGTAAACAAGAAGAGTTATATATAATTCATTTATTTTCTTTTCCTTTCACTTAAACTAAGCAATGGTAGAGCTTGCTTATAAGCTTATATAAGATATTGTTGAGGCTGAAGATTGATATTCAGATCCTTTTATCAGGTGTTATATGATGGTTAGGGCATGGAAGAGAAGAATTCGTTCATGCTTGAATGGTCTTACAGATATAATATTTGACAAGTCAAACAATTGGTGCTTATGGATTTCGTTCAATATTTTAAAGCATTGAAATTTATTTTGGTCCATTTTTTTCACTCTTCACTACATATTTCCACATTCGTTTCAGAAACCATAACTCTGAATACCTTTTTTTTCTTTGTTTTGTTAAGTATGTGATTGTTATGTTCATGTGATTCATGCACTTCTCAGCATATACTAACTTCAGTTATCCAATTATATGGCAGTTCTTGAGGTTGGAGATGGTGTTTTTGAGGTGCTCTCAACATCTGGGGACACACATCTTGGTGGTGATGACTTTGACAAGGTTGGTTTTTCCATATGTTTTTACATCATTTCTTATATATTTGTAATTAAATGCTGAATTTGACTTCTTGTCATTTGTGTCCGCTCTAAGTTCAGTGTGTTATCATTGTGCCTATAGATGCTATTGGTAATGAGAATTGTTGCAGTTGTGACATTTGGTTACTTCCTAACCATTTTATCCAATTGTTTGAGTTACATGCAATTGATTCTGCCACCAATTAAATTCTTAAATATCTTGTATTTCTGTTTCCACTGTTTGTTCAGCCAACTGATTGAGTTGTCTAATTATACATATTTCTTACTGTGGTTAGGTTGCCTTGTAGACTGACTAAATTAATTACTCATGTTGCTTGGGTTATGGCCACCACATCTCATCTCTCTTAAACCGCCTCTTTATTAAACCTAAATCCAGCCATTTCAGTAACTTGTTCTGCGTATAGGGATTAGTTCTGGAATGTGCTTTTTAAGTCCAATGCATAAGATGTTCATGCAGTAGTTCTTGAAAGATGTGATCTAGACAGTATGCATCGCCATCAGAATCTTTCACTGATGCAGCTAATAAACACTTGCTAACTGACTTGCTGGACTTCTGGATTACATGTATATAACATCCCAATTAGAATCATGTTTTATGTTATTTCATTTATTTTAATAGTATGTACCATACTCCTAGTTTAGTGCTAATGTAACTTATGTTGGACCAGAGAATTGTTGACTGGCTTGCTGCTGATTTCAAGAGGAATGAAGGAATTGAGCTTTTGAAAGACAAGCAAGCTCTTCAAAGATTAACTGAAACTGCAGAAAAAGCTAAGATGGAATTGTCCTCTTTGACTCAAACAAACATTAGGTTAGTTTCTCTTACATGTTTACCTAACCATGACTGACTATAATACCTTTCTAATATGATTGTGTGTTTCTTCTTTCTCCAGTTTACCCTTTATCACAGCCACTGCTGATGGTCCCAAGCACATAGAGACAACACTTACGAGGGCCAAGTTTGAGGAACTATGTTCAGACCTTCTTGATAGGTATGCCAGAACCTTGTTACTTGGTGTACTATTGTCAGGGATATGGGACAAGACAGTTTAAAGACATTGTATGATTGTTTTTGTTTGAGCTTTTTATGACATAGAAAATCAAACTATTGTACTTTATGATCACATTATCCGATAGATTCATCTTTTCAAAAGTGACATGATGTTTTACATTTTATTGTACTTGTGCGTGATTTCTTTTGTTTTTTTGTTTGGCACTCACTAATTTTTTCATTTTGTTTATATCAGGCTTAGAACCCCTGTTGATAGTGCCTTGAAAGATGCAAAGCTTTCAATTAAGGACTTAGATGAGGTAATCCTTGTTGGTGGATCAACTCGTATCCCAGCAGTCCAAGAGCTTGTGAAGAAGCTGACTGGGAAGGAGCCCAATGTGACTGTCAATCCTGATGAAGTTGTTGCTCTTGGTGCTGCAGTGCAGGTTTGTCCTTGTTTTTTACATTCTTATGCTTACTAAAATTTCTAGTGGATGTTGAACTAAAGGACAAATCAGGGCTTGGAATCCTAGTCCTTGAAACTTGTGAATGCATGAGCAATTACAACTGTTGTAGCAATGATTCAAAGCTTTAATTAGATTGTGTGATTACTATGAATGTACCAATTTAGCAACCAACATGTTTAGGTGGAACAACTATCATTGCTTTTCCCGCATGTGCATTTGAGTTCCACTGTTTTAAAAGTCTGTTTATGTAGCCTTGTATGCACTCAAATTCACACATGAAATGCTTTTCCACATATTCCCCTCTTATCAATAATGCACTAAAGCGACATTTTTATCCAACTATTTTACTAGTTCTACCAGTCCCCAATAACAGCCTCGATGTGGTAGCATTGCTATTATGTGTAGAGGACTGGTTATTTAATTGTCCGAAACAAAAGGAGTTTGTGTTAAATTTGAATCATTTAACATCCACTGGTTAATGTGCTGATTATGACAAATTGAATGATGATTTGCTTATTTACCAATTCTATACACCAATTTTTAATTATATTTTTTTGAATTGGCACTACTTGTCTTGCCTTCTTTTTGTTAACTTGTGTTCTCATTTTATTGGCTCTTGCACTTACATGTAGGCTGGAGTTTTATCTGGTGATGTTAGCGACATAGTGCTTCTCGATGTCACCCCACTGTCGCTTGGTTTGGAAACACTGGGTGGAGTAATGACAAAGATCATTCCAAGGAACACCACATTGCCGACATCAAAATCGGAAGTCTTCTCTACAGCAGCTGATGGTCAGACTAGTGTTGAGATAAATGTTCTTCAGGGAGAAAGAGAGTTTGTGAGAGACAACAAGTCACTCGGCAGTTTCCGACTTGATGGAATACCTCCTGCACCGCGAGGTGTTCCCCAGATTGAAGTGAAGTTTGACATTGATGCCAATGGAATTCTGTCCGTCACTGCTGTGGACAAGGGCACCGGAAAGAAACAAGACATCACCATCACTGGAGCTAGTACATTACCTAGCGATGAGGTAAGATCTTCCAGTGCATTTAACTAATTTTCATAAATCTAAAGAAGCTTTCAGCCTCATTTCTAGTGTTCATCGCGTTGCTATAGTTTAATTCATACTACAATATATGGATATGTGCAGGTGGAAAGAATGGTGAAGGAGGCTGAAAAGTTTGCGAAAGAAGACAAGGAAAAGAGGGATGCCATTGACACGAAGAACCAGTCTGAGTCTGTGATTTATCAGACGGAAAAACAACTCAAAGAACTTGGAGATAAGGTACCTGCAGCTGTCAAGGAGAAGGTCGAAGCAAAACTCAAGGATCTCAAAGATGCTGTTGCAAGTGAATCTTCTCAGGGCATGAAGGATGCGATGGCTGCCCTGAACCAAGAGGTCATGCAGCTCGGCCAATCACTCTATAATCAACCAGGTGCAGCTGGCGCAGGTCCTGCGCCTGGAGCTGATAGTGATTCTGCAACATCATCTTCCAAGGGGTCCGGTAATGGTGATGTAATTGATGCCGACTTCACCGATAGCCAGTAAAAATGGCTGGGAAGAATCACAAGCACAGTGGAATGAAGTTTAGTAGGATTCAAGATTTTCACAAAATCCATGTGGTTATATGTAGGAGAGCAACGCTAGGAACACTCATGGTGGAAACACATGGGATGTTTGCCTGTTAGTTTGAGCACTTAATATGCTCCTGGAAAAGTCGAATTGAGGATTTACTAGCTTTGAGAGGAAAACAGCACGCAATTGCACTCTCTTTTGGATGTTGGAGATATCATATTTAGTAATGTTTTGAAAGCAAGATGATCTTGTGTGGTGATCATTGTATATGCCTGCTATTTGACTCTCCTCCAAACTGCTTGGATCTTTTAGCAAATCTAAAAGCCAACTTCCTATGCCACATAATGCCATGGAATTAAGTTGTTTTTGGTTAATAGGGATGCGGATTTTGGTGCTACCATCCGCAATACCACATATGAGACGAATGATATTCAAGATCTATGTTGATCGAGGGAGAAAGACTAGAGTGTTGACTGCTGATTGCGCACTTAAGTTCCAAGGCAATGTACTATGGGCATTCTTACCTGTAAGGTTTGGGAGAAGGAAAGAAGAGTACTGATTTTAAAGCTTCTCCCTCATTTAACTAATATCCAATGTTATATTTTTTTGTGATAATTTCTGCTGCATATTTGACATTAGTAATTGCATATGCTCACTCGTACTACTAACATTTGTCTTGTTTGTGTTCGTACGAGAACTCAATGAATTTGGGTGTGTCATCTATATATTCCCTAGACGAATCGTTATTGTTCCTACAACAATAACTTGAATTAAAATTCAATGAGCAATGGTCGAATTTCATGAAATCCATTTCATTTGCACACATTTAATGGATATTTTTCTCATTAGGTATTAGGTGTTGAGAGAGACATATTTGCTCATTAGGCGTTGAGAGAGACATACTTCTATTAGGCTTTGATATGGCACCATCTATTAAGGAGGGGGTATGAATCAACAATAGATAAGGATGGAGATTTCATCTAAATGAATAGGTGGACTAAAACACAAAAGTACATGGCCGGTAAAAGTGGGCAAATAAAAGTGCGCCAAGAATTTATAGAATAAGCTCATTGAACTACTCGAAAATAGTATATAGAATCTCAAATGGGCTCAAATTACCACATTCAAGATGAAAGATAGAGAGACTATAGTCCCAATAGACTCAAGATTCAAACAAATTATTAATGGGATTGTGGCTAACTCAGATCAACTAAGACAAGCTCTCAATGAATTTTTGAGAACTCTACTCTAGGCCGTCCACCAAGTAAATCTAGAAAACGTAGCAATTGACTTGGTACCATGCACACCAGAAGTTTGATCGCTGCAAAGTGCACTTTGAGTGGAAATCAAACCATCACCGTGTGGGATAAATAACCCGCCTCATGCCACCATGCCACACCCCTTGCGCAAGGGGTGGGGGCTAGTCATAGTGGAGAGAGGTCAATATATAAGAAGGAGATCACATTTGTTGCAAGAAGAAGAGAAGGAAAGTTAAACACCATCATCAACTTGTTTATTATTAAAAATGCAACGAGAGAACTTTGATTGCCCACGTGATGAATAACAATGAAAAAGATCAAGAAGTTAAGAAGATGTTCAAACATAGAAGAAGTAAAGGACAAGAAAAAGATCATCATTTGATTCAATTATCCCCAACTAGCTTACCTCCATCTTTTAGTAAAAGCCTTTATTAATCTCAGATTGAAAAGCATGAAGTTGAAAATGGACAATTAAGGTCACAAGTGGAAGGGTTGAAGAAAGCCCAAAAAAAAAAAAAAATTCTCCAACGGCTCTAGATACATTGATATGATCATTAGGATCTAAAGGGTGAATTCTATAGTCTTAGTATTCTAGATTGGTCTTAGGGAACACCAATGAATGAGGGAAAAATGGTTTGTTCCTTTCTTATTAGTTGGTGCATCAACTAGGCTCTCCTCATGCTAAGTATTTTGCTTAATTCATGTTTGTAATTACTTGAGGATGCTTAAGATATTTTATTGACTTTCATGCCACATTTAGCACATAAATTAGCACATATTATACTTGATTTCATATGATAAAATGTTATGTATATTGATTGATTGATTTGTGTGCTTAGATGTAACTTTATTATGATAGCATGTTTGTTAGGCACATTTTCATACATACTTGCCACATTGAACACATAAATTAGCAATGCGTATCATTACAATTATTATGGAAACATCAAAATTGTCTAATCACGCCTTAGACAAACGTAATTTATTAGCAATTTATATTAGGATGATACAATTAACAATTTTAAATCATTCCCGCTTTATCTTAAAATAATTGCAAATAATATATTAGCATATACATAGAATGACAAAATATACAAAATTTTATAATTTGTATTTTTTTTAAAAATAATGTATTTATGACTTTCAACACCTACTTATTAAAGAAATCTAGCCAGCTAGATATAGAGTGTTAACTATGTTCAACAGGGTCTGAAGTGAATAATAAAAAGTGATCTTTTTATTGCGCTAAATAATAGTAAAGCTCAATTTATAAATAAAAAATATATTAAATACATAAATATACTAAAAATAATACATTATATCAATAAAATTGTAACAAATATCTGAAATAATTAAATGAACATTACTTGTCTAGCTATTTTAGAGGCAAAAATATTAATCAAATTTGTATAATTTAATTGTCAAACGATTTCCTTCTCAATTGACAACATTGCTAGGCAGGGGCGGAGCTAGGATATTAATTCAGTATAGGCAAATTGTGACTATCGTTGATAGACACGTTGAGGAGGGCAGCTCCCTCTATCCAGTTCCGACAATAGGCCCGACAATAGTACCACAACTGAAGCTCTCCGCTTCACAAGTTGCGTCGCAGTGTATCTTGCTAATTTTTTTCGTCAACACAAGAGAAAAAAAAGTGTATCAACATGTATCTTACCTTCTGCATACTACATAGGCTTGTGATGTTGTTCATGTGTTTGGAAAAAGCACATGTTGATAACAAGTCCAGTGATAGGAAAATAAAATGTAAAAAGTTTATATTTTTTTAATAATAAAGTGTAATGAAATTTTATAAAAAATTGAGATCATAGAAAAAATTACCAGTTAATAAGATGCATGCATCTAAGAGCATCCACATCAGCTACCCTATTCAAAGATTTTACTCTAAATTTTGGATAGAATAGTTAAAAAACATTTACATCAACTACCCTATTGATTCCCTAAATTTAGATTTTATGAATAGTGATTCTTTAAATTTAGGGAATGAAACTCTTACCCTAAAGATAAAATAATATTTTCTTTTCATCTCTCTCCTTCCACTCATCCTTTTCAATCTCTCTTCTTCTACTAATTCCATAAATATAATAATAAGAAACTAAAAGAGAGAAAATATAAAAATAAAGATAATGAAAATTTTAGGGTAGCTAATGTAGTGTGTGGTGAAAAGTCATTCTCTAAATTTAATAAAGTATTTGATTTACCCTAAATTTTAAAGGAAAATTTAAGGAAACATGACGGGGATGCTCTTAGTCTCCCGTACTAATGTCGTCGAGCCCAAAGCAAAAGGTGAGTTGCAGAGTCTTGAGGTTAAGGGGCAGAAGACGAGGATTTATAACGTAGGATTTAAATTTTTTAAAAAATAAATCAAATATAAATCTAAAGGAAAAAATTATTTATTAAATTTTATTTATTTATTTATTTATTTTACTATATAAGATGAACGATATTTATGATAATTTATCTAATTCTTTACATTATTATTGTATAAATAAATTTGTTCCCTAACACAATAAATATATTATTCGCCACGTATGATTATTGGCCACGAGCATATGTAACCGACAATCCCTTCACAATCATCACTTTTGTCCAACAATGGATATATATATAACCAACAATCCCTATAATGGTCCCTTCATGATCATCACTTTTGTCCAACAATGGTTGATATTAACGGAGGCTATCATAATTAATGAAACCTATGATTAATGGGTAAAATGATTGAAGAGTACTTAACTTACCCAAGATTGTGGTAACATTAATCTCCACGTATATCTGTCGATCTAATACCTATAATTCTGAGATAAGTGTGTCATTTAGAAACTAATGAAACTCTAATTTTCAAACTTTTATCATTGTCCAATACACTCTCTCTATCTCAGTAACTTTATCACAAAGGAATTTACCTCCGGGGCTATGGTGCAGCGGTAAGGGCGTTCAGTTGTCTCCCAGACATCCATGATTTGAGTCCTCTACGATGTATTTGTAGAGATTTTTTTCTCCAAATGAGAAACTAAAGAACGTTGGGCTTCTAGACCGCCCGCTGCGAGCGCTTCCCAATTTACCCTGGTGGTCGGTGGGAAACTTCCGTGGGGTCGTACCGACCACCCCAGAAATAGTCAAAGATGCTAACTAGATTTATCATTTATCACAAAGGAACTTTATCAACAATAATTTTGAACGGCCTCTTACATTTATTTTTGGACGTGCAATTCAAACCATGTATGTTAAACCTCCCTCCATTTTAATAGACATCATTATCTCTAAAACATTAAATGTTATCTAAAGCTCGCAAATCATAAGTACATCAAATTAGTCATTAGATATGCAAGAACTGAGCTTTAAATAAAGGGTATTGTATGACTAAATTCAAACACTTAACAAACACAGAATGAATAGAAGAAGAAGAAAAACCACACTAAAATTTTATTTCAATACAATTAGCGATACTCGAGGACATTTTAAACAGGGACTCATTAGAAGCTAATATATCGTTGAATTGCTCTTTACTGATGCGCCTTTTCAGCATTTGCAATCCCATCTGCTTTAATTCCTCCTCCATCTCCTTTTGATTTGAGAGAAAACCTTTAAACATCTTTTCTGGCATGATCATTCGTAATTTAATTAGCTCTATATCTGGAGAGCAATGAAGCAAGTGATCATCCCTTGCCGTCTCATTAGTGCTCTGTATATGCATAATAGGATCTACACGTATATCAAACT
>JBBPFQ010848333.1:0-12318 GCA_037974815.1 Kaempferia elegans
GTGTGAGGAATCGTGACAGATTAGGGCGTGATTTACTTTTATTATTATTATTATTATATATACTTTAAAAAAAATTTGAGGCCCTTTGCTGGGTTGGGCCCTGAGGCGATGGCCTCTTTGGCCTCACAAAAGGTTCGGCCCTGCCTTTGGGATGTCGCTGCTGGAGAAGCAGAGAGCGCAGAGGTGCTACGCTTGCATTTCACTCGTCGACAACTAGCTTCGAAGAAGGAAACTCTCTTTTCTGATTTCCCCCGTGGCGACGACAGCCCGACACTTTTCATTATTTTTCTTAATCCACGCAGCACCGTTGAATGCGTTCAATGTCATGTCAGCATTAACACTATAATGTATTAGTCTTAACGAGAAAGGCGTTATAACACTAATGCATTAACGCGTCAATGCATATGCTCTAAGAGGCAATCCAAAGAAACTAAAGAGCAAACAAAGCAAGTTTTTAATTATAAAGTCGTTTTCGCTTTTATTTGTATGTGCATTCTTGTTTCTTTTTGTATTATTATATTTTGTAAGAACAAGATTGTAAGTAGGGTGCAAACAAATCAAGTCAATTCATGAGCTTTTCTAATCAGCTTGAAAAATATTTTATTCGTATTTAAAATTATCAAATTTAAGTCAAACTCAAATATGTCTGAATTTAATTAAATCGATTAAACTGAGAATAATAGCCGACCACTGTTGTTAGCCATAATTGTTAGACTTAAAAAATCATACATATTTTAACAATCGACATCATCACTCTATCAATGAAAATCATCAGTATAAATAAATTATTATTTTAATTTTTATCAAATTATTATTATTTTTTAATTTAAGAGTGTAATTGTAGAGAAGAAGGCCAGCACCTACCAAAATAAATCTACCTAATCACCTGAAACTTTTATGATCTCAGGCCTGTAGCCACACGGCTAAGTTGAAATTATATATTATAAATCTACCAAAATAAACCTGGAAGTTAGCAGAGCCGTAACCTCCATGAGGCCATAGAGGCAATCGTCTCAGGACCCAACTCAAAGAAAGACCTATTTTTTTTTTAAATTATCCCAATAAAAAAAATGACACAAATCTTAAATGGGCGTTAAACCCTATTTTCATGGCTTCGAGACACGCAACGACACACGACTCTTCTTTGCACGCGATTGCTTTTCCAATATTCTTTCTACTAAAGTACGGATCAATCAAACAAGAGATAATCATAAACTTCTTTTTTTTAAGTATCTTTTTCGTCCTTTAACATGCGACATCAATTATATTCTAATTGCTCAATAGCGGTCATTCGGGCAACCTAATCGCACCGATTTTCATGGTGGCTATCGCACTCGACAGGTCAGGTCAGCGGTCAGCATCCGCTTGCATGACCTAATTGCGCAGCATGGTGTCTATCACATTCTACATTGACCTATCGTGCGATTTGCACCCTAATCGTGCAATGAATGTTAGTTGTCGGTTGTCACCTTATCACTATCTACAACTACCGCATTGGTTTCAATGTCACATGATTGATTAAATGAGCTAGCAATATTGCTGATTGAGAAAGAAATAGTCTGACAAATAGATTAAACAAATTTGATAAATATTTTTGCCTCTAAAACAGCTAGACGAGTAGTATTTATTTAATTATTTTAAATATTTATTAACTTTTATTAATGTAATATATTATTTTTAGTTTATGTATATATTTAGTATATTTGTTATTTACAAACTGAACTTTATCATTGTTTATCGTAACAAAAGAATTATATTTTATTTTTGTTTTAGGTCTCGTCGAACATATGTACGACTTTGTGTATTAGTGTAAATTTATTCATGCGGTTATGTACTCTTCAAATAAGAATTTATTTTTTGAAAGATCACGGCTTTAATGCTTTGGTGAGCCATCGGAGATCCATTCGATGACTTATATTGTGTTTGTTCCAGCGCAGAACTACGTGGACGGCCGGAGTCGACTAGGCAACCGAAGGAGGCGACGTGGAAGAGGGGGTGCATGCCCTGCGAGATCAACACGAGTGTTAAAGGAACCCACCGGAAGAATTCCGGCGGAAACCCCTCCGACGCTCAAGTGAGGAAGAGAATAAGTTATTTTTGCGAGAAAGAAAGTTTGAAAAAGAAGATCCTTTACCTAGGGTTTCTCCTCCCTTTTATAGTCGGCGGGTGTCCTGTTTCTCACGATTAGGGTTGACATGACATCCTCCTAGAACGTGCGTTGATAACTGTTATTGCATTTATGATCGTACCATAAAGGGAGAATATTTCCTGTATTTATTTCCTTAAATTGTCATTTCAATTATTATGTAATAAATGCTTTCCTGAATAGTAGGGTCTCTTCCCCTTGTTATCATTAATCTTCGCCGGAATTCCCGGGGAGGAAAATATGGACTACTGGGATCCACAGTTATAGTTGAGGAGCTCTCGAACCCTGTGCTCCCAAGGTGATCTTGGGACCTTGTGTTCCCGAGGGGATCTTGAGACCTTGTGTTCCCGAGGTGGTCTCGGGACTTTATATGTCCGAGAGGATCTCGGGACTTCGGCTTCCGAGGTGATCTCAGGGCTCTGTGCTTTCGAGGTGATCTCGCGGCCTTGTGCTTCCGAGGTGATCTCGGGATACTCTTGCTCCCAAGGTGATCTCAGAGTCACGTATGCCTGAGGTGATCTCAGGGCTTTGCTTATCTGGAAAGTTTACCTGATACCCTTTGTTTCTTAACGCCCGAATCAATGTTAAAAGAATATCAATATGATCCGATCAATTGTTTAAGGCCCGCGGTAGCAATGGAATCTGAGAAAATATATAGAAAAAATATTTTTTTTTATTATATTGAGTGTTAGCAAGTGATCCCGGTTGATTTGTTCAATTAGTTTTAAAAAAAAATAGATTTGTTCATTGTTTGGTTAAACGGTTCGGGCGATTGCTCACCGAGGGCCGAGGCATCAAAACTGTCGGGTTCGGATTTTCTCCACGGGTTGTAGAATTTGATTAGGGTTTCTCGAATTTGCCTTTTAAACCTATAACCAAAACCCTAACCCGGGAATCGAGACTTTGCTCATGGCGGCCGGAAAGGAGCGCGGCGGCACGAAGAGGAAGCGCACCGTCTCAGTGCCTGAGGGAAGAGGCGGGACCTGGTCGAAGAAGCCAAAGCAGTCCGCTCCTAAGCCGGCGAAGCTCAAACTGCTGGATGCTAAGAAGTCCAAGGAGCCGGGGTTCAAAGCTAGTAAGCCTCCCAAGTCTGATAATATGGCCTCTGTTCGGTCGAAGGAGCCTCAAACTCCAAAAGAACGGCGTTTGGCTTCTAAGGTCCGTTCAGCTGTGATGTTTCTGCTGGAAGCTTTTTTGATTCTGTTTGGCTTTCAGGATGAGTTACTATGTTGATAATACTGATATTTGTTGAGAAGTTTTATTTTCTCCTGATTTTTTGTAAGCTTGATTCGAAGTTCACTGGGAGTTCAATCGTCGTTGTTTTATTCCCTTGAATTTACTGAGTATGATAACGAGGAGGAACGGAACTATATTTTTTTTCATTATTAATTTGCACGGACGAAGCAGGATCATAAAACCCTGCCAAATTCTCAGTTTTGTTTGTCTGCTTGTTCAGGAAATGTCAGAAGCAAGGAAAAAGAAGAGGAAGCCAAATTACCACCTTGAGAAAGTAAGTTCGATTTTGATTGCACAATTGCGTCCTATTCATGTTAAATATCATTAACGAATAGTGTACCACTTACAGAATTCAGTATTTCGGTTTTTTAAGTTCTTAACCCTATCTCATTAACGTCACTTGTTCCCACACTATTTCCAGGAATCAATACATATTGATCGTGGCAGAATTTGTTGACTTGGATCCAGTGAATCTTGTTTACTAAATGTCTTCTGGCACATAATCCATTCACATGTCTACCTAATGTTATGATAATATACTGCTTGGTTGATATGCTAACTTTTTGGGGTCCTATATGCAGGACATTCTCTGTTAGACATTTTTTTAAAGAAATTGAAAAAGTTAAACTTGGTTTGGGGTTGATGTTATTCATTTGTTGTACAAGAAGGGGGACTTCCACTTGACACAATTCGGTCATACCACTATATATTTTAAGATAAAATTATCAGCCCCACTCGTCATCGTTTTCTACTCACTTTTGCTCTCTCTTTAGCCCTAATTATCACTGCTTCCCATATACCTTTATTTAAAATTCCTTCTTTTATTATTCTGCATCATGTGATAGCTCTCTTATCCAAAAATGCCCAAATCAGAAGTTCATGTATTTTGATCTAGACATTTTGTTGATACAACAACGACAACAATTGGCAAGCTTATCCCACTAAGTGGGAGATTGGCTGTATGAACCCTTCTATGCAATTGGTCTCTATTCTCTACTATATCAGCGCCTATATTTAAATAAATTTTATCTTAACAGTATTCTTTGGTCTTTCTCGTTTAATGTGCGTATTTGTCATAATTTTACATCGCCTAAGTATATATTTGTACCATCGTAGACACGTCTCTCGGAGCTATATATTTCTTTTGTATTTTGAAAAAAACACTGTTTGTTTTTTTCATCTTTTTTTGTTATACTCTTGCTTCAGCATTTTCTTCCTCTAAGAGTCTATTAATCATTTGGTTCAAGGTAAATCATATAGAAATTGACCAGAATATTTGGAAAAATTGGATTGCCATATGATCTTTTAACATATTCTTTTAGGATCCACTTTGGATAGAAATTGTATATTAATTGAAAAAAATGATTACCATCATAAATAAAAGTCAGAGGTTAGAAATTAAGAACATATATCTTAATTATTGTCAATAAAAATTGTGATAATAACAAATCTATTTTTTGGATACATAATGTAATTAACGACATTTAAAATTTTGACTTGTGTAATGGCAAATATGCAATTTCTCTAATTTCAAAGAATAACTATGTAAACACTTCTAAAAGTTTTGCACATGCGATTTTTGTCTTAATCTGCTTGCCAGGTAATCTGCATTACTCTGCAAGATGACATTTCAATCCACTAAATGGCGCCTAATAATGTTTTGGTACCTGGTTCAGGGCATCAAAGACCTAAAGATGAAGATGAGATAGAGTTACTATTTGTAGTTAAATCGCTCATATTGAATATCTAGTTGGCCAACAATTATAACACCAAATTTATAGCAATCTCAGAGAATCCATCTCATGCATTGGCCTTTAGGAGCCCAAATTCAGGGTCAACTTGATCCCATTTTTCGTTCTATTGTGTTCTTGCATTCACAAGTTATAAATGCATTAAACAATTTGTTCGAACATTTTATTCTTTGTTTTGCTTGGTTGTTTCATATCTTCATCAAAGCTGATATGATGACATTTATTTCTTTCTCATAGTCATACTACATCATTTTAAAAACTATCCACAATTTTCTGATTTTCTTTTGTTCCCTCTTCAATGTGTTGTGATACATACATTTTCAGAATATTCAAAGCTGTTTGTTAGATTTTTATCTATGAAGTTAAAGTATCTTGCAGGAGCTTGCTTCTTTGTGGGAAAAAATGAGACGTTACAATGTTGGCAATGAAGAACGATCCAAGTAAATGCTCAATGAGTTATCTCCCTCCATATCTTGTTTATCTATAATATTGGTGTATATCTTTAGGCTAGTAACTCAAGCTCTACAGAAGATGAATGGGAAATATTTGGAGATTGCTGGCTCGCATGTTCTTGCACGGGTGTTCCAAGTGAGTCAAGTTTTTTACTATGGAGTATGGACCCTATTATTCCATAATGAAATAAAAATCCAGTGCTGATCTCCTTGTGTTTCAGTTTCATATTGTCACTGTGTTACTTGCAGTGGAATATTAGACATAGAATTCTTCATCAAATGGAATGTTTAGGGTTTACATGAATTTAATTCATTTATTGATTTTCACTATTCCTCAGACATGTGTCAAGTACTGTACGCAAGAAGAAAGGAATTCTATTTTTGATGCTCTTCGCCCTCATCTTCTTGCCCTTTCATGCAAAAAGTATGCAGTTCATTTAGTAAAGAAAATTTTGGACCATGGTATTTTCCCTAACTCATGGACAGTAGATGTTTCTTTTATGCAAGTCTTTTGTAAAGTCGACTAAATTTCTTCCTTTTGTACCTCAGCTAGCAAAAAACAATTAGAAGTGTTCATATCCTCTCTTCACGGCCATGTTATCTCACTTCTGCGTCATTCAGTTGGATCTGCAGGTATGCATGATATAAACAATTCATGCAATACATTTTTTTTTGCATCTTTGATGCTAATTTTAATTTGTTGAACAAGGAAGACGGGTTATATGCAAGCCTATTGTGATTATTCTGCAAGTGCAAGAATTATTGTTATAAATTATATCATCTCAATATTTCAGAATTGTATTAGTATAGGATCATTAGCTTCAATTTACATAATCACATTTTATTTAAATAAAAAGGGATTGTTTCTGAGTTTTCAACACGGTTTTATTTTTTTTTTCCTTTTTGCAGTCATTGACTATGTGTTCCATTTGGCAAGCGGGTCTCAAAAACAAAGCCTTTTGATGGAGATGTACTCTACTGAGCTTCAGTTATTTAAGGACCTAACCTTGACAAATTCTGGCAGGTAAGCGATACAAAAGGTTCTTTCTCCATATGCATCTTATTTTCATGACAATTTGTTGCTTCTCTTTCTCTGACCACCAACTCTGATAATGCAACATTATTTTAAATAATTCTACAAGACAGTTATTGGACTAATATAGAAGGGGAGATGGGAGAATGTTAACAAAGAGAAAAAGAGCGCCTTGGAGAAGGTTTTTTTAAATGAAAAGTCAAATATTATATTTACTGAGCTGTTTCGACACTGTACCATGTTGGCACTCAGGATTTTGACATGCATTAAAATTTGGCAAGACAATTTAAATAAATTAGGGAATCCAATTTAAATAAATTTGGCATGCATTTATTCTTAAAAATAACACCAACAACTACATAGTCAATTGATTTGAAATATTTTAGCAAATGCTTTGGTGATACTCCACATGACATGTGATAAAGTGTGCCTTAATGAATTTAAGCATTAAATCGTCTTCAACTTAAATTTTTAAAATTTTAAATATATACCAATTATAAAAATGAATTTTGCTTAATTTTTAGTATAACACATGTTGAGAAGAATTTGAGTAAGCATTAATTTTGCTTTTAAGGAATTTTGTTTTCTTTTTCTTTGCTTAACTTATTTTTGAAAATCAGACTATAAAAACAAGATAATGAATTAAACTAGAATTTTGGAAAACAAGTTAAAAATAAATAAATTACGTGCATTAGTCAAATTTCACTTAAGCTCATCTCAATTGACTTTGATGCATACTGACATGGGCCAACACAGTACGATATTAATTGGCCAACGTCAAGTTTTGCTAATTTATTGGAGTAGTACACTTTGGCTGCCTCTGTTTGGCATGACATGGAATTTCAAACCATGCATCAGTATCACTTGTTATTTTTTTTATCTTGATGATCTTATTATGTGCTGTCTTATTTCAGACTGGTGGATATAATTGCTAGGCTCCAACTACAAAAATCATCTGTAGTACGTCATATGTATTCTGTATTTCAGTCACTAATTGAGAAAGGGATTGTCAACCATTCAATTGTACACAAAGCAATCCTCGAGTTTTTTACCATTGCCGACAAGGTGATTTTCTCACTAACATTCATGCTAATAAGACTTACCTTGTCTAATGTGTTCCTCTTAAGATCTTATCTAATATGTTTCCCTCTTAAGTCCTCTGCTGCAGATGTGATTCATCAACTTATACCTCTTCTTGTGCAAGATTCACTTACTGAAGAGGAGAATCCACAAATCTCAGCCACAGAGATGCAGAAGAAGAGGAAAAACAAAAGCAAAAATGTAAAAGAGCGTCTTCTTGCACGAATGGTCCGAACAAGAGATGGACTAAAGATCTGTATCATCTGTGTAAAGCATGCAACTGCAAAGGTGTGTATTATGATTATGTGTGCTTATTCATTTCTTTTAGCCAGCTCTGGTGCTTATTAGTGACAATTATTTTCAATATATTTAGATTGATAACACAAGAGTATGTTTGTCCTTTTTTATGTTATTTATTTATTTATTTTTTGTTTCTATAACCTATTATTATGACGACCCTGGCAACTTGTTTTAGTAGGTGATTATTTGGCACTTTCATTTGGAAAGATGCAACTTAGGGATTTTCTGAGGATATAGATTATAATTACTTTAACCTCAGAAAAGATGTTTTTTCTACAAAACCTTATCCTTGAATTTGAATTGTGGCTATCTCTCAGGAAAGGAAAAAAATTATCAAAGGTGTGAAAGGTCATATCAGAAAGCTTTCTCTTGATCAGTTTGGAAGTCTTGTAAGTGCTCTCTTAACCCTTTAGTTCTGGAAACATTTGAAGCTATCCAAGTTTGATTATTATTTCATGTTCTTGCTCTCCTGTAACTTTATTATTTCTGTGTCCTTTTGGTGTGAATATTATTTTCTCGAGATAATAACACAACTTTCATTTTGTTCGCCTTGCTGCCTTGTGCATATTAATATTAGTTTGATGCATAATTTTCATTATTTTTCTCAGTTCAAAGGTATAGAGTTGTTGGAGGCGCATGAGCACTATCAAGGTTTTAGATAGTTTGATTTGTTTTCTTTTGAGTAGAGTTTCATATTACAAGAAAATATTTTTTTGCTAGGACTTTTTTTGCATAATTTGTTTGTTTAGTTGGTCATCTTTTGATCTCCTATTCTAACAATAGTTTTAACTGTTTGATATGATTTGTTTGTAAGGGGGGCCCATGAGTAGTAATAAGATTTAATGTGTTGTAATTGATTTTTTAATGACGAAAGAAAATATCTGACATCATGAATTCATACTGATTTTACAGTATTTTATTTCAGTTGCTTGTTTGTACCCTTTCAGTAGTGGATGACACAAAGCTTCTAACAAAGGTTAGTAGTTCCTCAGTTTATTTGATAAAACCTTGTCAATTTCTAACAAAATTGGAGATCATCTTACAGATTGTGATACAAGAACTCCAAACGATGCTGAAGGAGTTAGTATTAGATAAGGTATTTGCTTTTGCATTATACAAGCTGATGCATTGCACAGGAACAATTATGTTAGCGTTTGTAGTTTTAACTAAACTTGTTTTCTTGCTACTAATGAAAAAAATGTTTTTTTATCACTTACCAGAATGGAAGGCGAATGATACTGCAGCTGCTTCATCCACATAGTTCACTATATTTCGCACCTGAGGACCTGGTTTGTTTGAATTTATCTGTTGCTTCTCTCTTTGAGCAGGCAAGCACATAATTCTACTCACTTTGTGCTTTTCACCAGAGTTGGGAATAAATCTAAGCACTTGAAATTCATTTCAGGTGGATGAGACAAAGGATGTCTCAGAAAAAAACCAAGTTCCAGTAGAACAAGGGGAGAACTTCTTGATTGATAATAATGAAAAGGAGGGTAGAATAGTGCAGTCTGCTACTGGAAGCAAGAAAGACTCGTTTCGTAGGAGATACGAATTATTAGTCGAGAGTGGGCTTGCTGAGGTAAAACTCGCTATTTTTTTTTTCTTTTTTTTTTGAGAAAATAAATACTATTATGCTTATACAATGTGGCATACAACACACATTTTTCTCAAGGCATTATTCTTTTTCTACTTATTAGCCTGAGTTTATTACAACAAAATAATATGCAGTGGTGTCTCATGCTTGTTCAATATTTTGGCACATAGTTATGGAGATCTTTTGTAAGCTATGCTTCTTACAAACTGAAGCACATAATATTGCTAATGAAGATTTTGCTACTGCATGAATATACTTGACTTTTTTTTAGCTATGACTTGTAGATTACATTGGTTTAATGGATATTAGAATCTAAATTCCAAATGAATTGAATAATCAGATTATGCAGTGGGCTGTTGATTGAACACTATCACATATATGATGTTCATGTAGGGAGAAATAATGGAAGTAAATTGTGGGCTCTCTAATCTAGAGGATCAATCAGATATTTAGAAGTGTAAGTTGGTGGTATTTAGAAATGGAAATTGTCCTGATGGAGAAAAGGTGGGGTAAAAGAAGCGAGGGTAGGGAAAATGGGGTAAGAAAAGAGTTTTCTTCCATTTTTTTTGGGTAGAAAGGGGGAAGGGAGGGATAGAAAATCCTCTCCACTAATTTGGCTCTCCCAAATTGATGGAAAGGCATTTTAGTACCGCTAGGACTGGTTGTTTTATGAGAAATAAAATTTAAATTTAGTTATTAATATTAATGTACAAATTTTCTAGTATTATACGTGTATCACTCATTAATGTTTGAACTTCTTTTTTGCTTTTTCTAAATTTTCAGTCATCCTTACACATTTCTATTATTTTTAAAATGTAGATGTTGGGAATCCAAAATCAAGTCTACTGTTTTAATGCATGCAATATGTGAATATAATAAAGAAAGATATGATGATTTTATTGCAGGGACTCTTTGGAATTTGTATTGATAATATTGGCGAGCTACTCTGTTCGAACTTTGGCAAAGATGTTGTTTATGAGGTTTGGCCTGCCATTTCTCTTTTTGAACTAAATTACTTATTTAGTCTGGCCAACAGCCCTGGAATTTGTTTTTAAATTTAATCTTTAAGGGTTTCTCAGCAGTGATTTTTTTGTATGGATTTAATCCTCCGAGATGACCCCTCATTTTTTGTCGTACCAATCCCCTCTGTTACAGTTGGCTGTTGGCGGAAGCGATGGTATCTTGCAATCTTTTACTGATAGAATAAATGCCTTGCATGAAGCAATAGCTTCTCTAGCTGCGTTGCCCAAGACAAATGAAACAGAAGAGGAGCATGTTTTTGAAAACTTCCACTCTAGCAGGCTGATCAGGAAACTTGTTCACAACTCCCCTAGTTTTGCCACTACTCTGTGGCAAATGGCTTTAGAAGGCAAATGCGACATTTGGGCTCAAGGTCACAGGTAAGAAACAAATTGCTCTTTTGTATAAGAATCATGAATATGATACCCATTAATAGATTATCTGCCAATGTACATCTTCTGGTGGCTCTTTACAGTTCCAAAATCCTACATGCATTCCTACAATCATCAGTTTCTGCAATCCAAGATTTGGCAAAGCCTGAGCTTCAGCTTTTGATGGACCGCAACGTTCTGAAAGCCCCTGACAGTAAGCTTACAGAAAAAGCAGCTGATTCCTAAGAAGCCAAGTTTCTTTTTTTTTCCCATTCCCAAGTATAATGTCTTTAATTGCCTCAGTATAAGCAGTCCTTGTGCAGTTTTTCTTTATCGTATCCTAATGCAAATTTGGCTTTAGTAGGGTTTATATATCAGCGGAAAGAAGTTGCAGCATTTCTTGACAAAAGGAGATTCAGGCAATCATGATTGAGTGTTTATTCTTGCGGGTTCATAACTTCATGAGAGGAGAAACGATTTATAGTTTTATCCGTGTATAACTATTAGCAGAAAAATGTTCCTTTTATCTTCAGATTGATTTATGTTGCAGAAGTCATTCTTATTGCTAGTTTTAGACTGGTAAGTTGCCCATGGATCGAGTTTGGGGGTTTAAATATGGTCATTCATAAAACTAACATAAGAGAGAAGAAAATCAAGGAAATTTAATAAATGTAAAGTACTCTATAATAGGAAATTACGTTAGCAAAGAAATTTATTCTGTTAAAAAATTACGTTAGATCTCATTGTCACTTGCAACATAAATCTTCAATAGAAAATTGTTAGTCTAAGTATCTCAAGTGGTTGATACAGAGTTTTGACGTGCGTTCAATATAGATTAAATTAAACGTTCTGGATTTAACTTGTATATTTAAGTGTAAGAATAAACATAGTAGTTATACTATCTAATAAATTTATTTTAAATTTTAAATAAATTAGATTGTAAACTCTTGCATTAGCTATCATATCCGTTTCTTAAATTTAATAAATAATAATTTTTTAAATTTAGGAAATAAAATTTTTAACCTAAAAGCCTGTTTAGTTCAGGGTTATTGTTGATAACCATAGTTATTCATCCAAGATTATCAAAAAACCTTAATAAGTTTTGGTAATCGGTAATTCCTGAATCATGATGTATGCTTGACAAGTGAACAACTTGGGCATGCAACCTGAAATCAAAAAATCTTAGAAAAGTCAAAGTTTTTCTTGATTTTGGGGTTAATTTTTTTTTAAAAAAATTATCATATAATATTTACCCACTTACCCATTAAGATAAAAATAACTCTACAGATCAATTAAATATTAATTTATCACTCAAGAATGTACATAATTAATATA
>JBBPFQ010848648.1:0-12313 GCA_037974815.1 Kaempferia elegans
AGCATTCGCCGACCGGTCTTTATTTATCGGGGCGGGTCTTCACCTGGTTGGGCCGACCGGAGTGCATGCTCCTTGGCTTTCATTTCTGATGTTCGGGCCTGCTGATTTGCCTTGTGCAACCGCTGCAGCTGAGCCGAGTTGCTTGATTTTATCCGACCGGGTTTATTAGCTGGTCGGCGATTCTAAACCGTCTGCCACGAGATAGGCTGACCTGACTCTTATGTTGACTTGCTGACCTGGCTGTTATCCTATCTTTCAAGGATGATCTGTATATTTCTCTGACCGGATATTGACCCCGGATCAATCCTTTTATCCCCTTACCTGTTTCCTCCCGAAGGGTAAGTGTCCTACATATAAATCCGTGGACTTTAAGACCTCAGTTATTATTTTTTTTAAAATTTATTTTATAAATTGAATATAAATTTTATTAATGAATGTTATTTATAAATTTAATTTATGTCCATAAAAAAAATTCTATTTAATTCCAGAAAATAATTAATGCCCAAGCCACATGCTTGAACTGCAAATCGGTACAATTACGTCTCTTTAAAATATTCCAAATGCACAATAGAAAAAAGACTGATATATAGGCTGAGAATT
The DNA here is from genome assembly GCA_037974815.1 of Kaempferia elegans. Taxonomy (NCBI): domain Eukaryota; kingdom Viridiplantae; phylum Streptophyta; class Magnoliopsida; order Zingiberales; family Zingiberaceae; genus Kaempferia; species Kaempferia elegans. The sequence goes on from JBBPFQ010848648.1 coordinate 601, forward strand.
CAACCTGAAAGAAACTTCATCAGCCTACAAAATTTCTTATTCGGTAAACAAAGTTAAGACAACTAAGCATCCTCACTGGCTGTAGCACTGGCAGCACTGAGATCCACTGACAGATCAAGCTCCTGTCAACAACAAAATAAAAATTCACCCAAAATGCATATTATATAAAAAAAATACTAAATAATTCAGTATACCTTTCCAGTGATCTTCTTGTACATGGAGATCACGTCTTGGACCGTGGACTCAAAGTGTGTTGTTGCATCATAACTCTGCAATATATATCAGAAACATTTTCCCCTGTTTTCTTGCAGAAAATTTGTTGAAAAAAAAGTTTAAAAAAAAAAAGATTCATGTGAATTATTACAGTGGAGATGAAGCAATTGTCCTCTTCATGGTTGTTGATAGGTTCATATCTGTCATAGATATCAAAGAAGGTTTCATCTACTGGTCCAAGGAGATCGATGCCAGGCTTGAGCTCTGTCTCAGGCTCATCCGTCTCAGCTTCAGTGGAGACAAAAGCTATGTACTTCCCTTTTGGAGCAACATTGTGTGCATAAGAACAGCAAAACAAATACCTGAAACAAGAACAACAACAACAACAAAAGGCATTGATTAAGATTCATAAAGTTAAAAAATATAAATATTTAAAAGGATTTTACATAGTTGAAGAAAAACCTACATGTCAGATTTCCTGCCTAATTGCTTTTGAGGTAGAATAAGCTGCACTGAGTGTGAGTTGTTGGTGTCTGGAATTGGATGGCTCATTATGCAGATTGCTCTGGCCACTCTTCCAACCTTCTTCACCTGTTAAAATTCCAATTAAGTAGGATATTAATTCTTCTTCTTTTTTTTTTAAATATATATATATATATAGTAAAAATAATGTAATCAAGGAATTGTATGATACCTTGTCAGGCAAGTAAGAAGGATCACAGACTATTTTTTTACATTTAGCAGTTTCACCTTCAGATGTCACACCAATGGCTTTTCCATCTTCATCAAACTCTACCTTTTATTGAGCAAACAATGCATATTTAATTCTCTTTAGATTTAACTAAAAATTAGGGAGGATTAAGTTAATTATCACTACCTTGCATTGAGGCTTGTTGAGCATGTACGTGCCACCATAAACAGCACTTAGTCGAGCAAACCCCTGCGAATTAATGCACTTAATTATGTACAATACAACGATAATTGAACTGAAAAATGGAGAAGAAATTAAAGTAAAACCTGAGGAAGCTCTCCAAGCCCATAGAGAGGATAAATATAAGGAGATCCTCCTTGAAACCGGGCCAGCGATTCAGCATATAGCTGAATACAATTTCATGAGCAAATCTATGAACTAATAATGAAAAAGAAGAATAAGAAGAAGATAAAGTGAAGTTTGCTCTTAATTACCTTCATTCTCTTTACTGTGTGAATTGCAGGCTGATCCAAGTAGCTATCATCTGGGTGAAGTGCCAATGCATGCCCAATGAAATCGACTGTGTTATCGTCCAAACCATATTTGCTAATCCAACAAAAACAAACAAAAAGAACAATTTGAACATCCGAAATAAACAAGGAAAGAACAATGCAATGTTTGGATCCTACGAAATGACTTCTCTAGTGGTGACTGTGCTCAGGTCAAGCCCTTCGTGGGACTTCGGGTCGTCCTCCTCGTAATCTTGCACGTAGATGAACAACTTGCGTGCGCGGCGCTTCTCGAAGAGCCCCATTAGAGTTGATTTCAGAGCTTCAACATCAGTGGCTGGCACTTTATATACCTGGTGAAGCCATGCAATTAACAAACAAGGATGTTAATTAATTGAGGGTTCATGATCACTTAAAATTCAAATCATATATAAAAAGAGAGAATTAGTCAGTCATCATCTGTACCTTTTTGTTGTTGTAAACAAAACTTCCATCCACTGCTTTAAAATTCAAGTATTTGGTTACACCAGTGCGGATGAGGACCCGGACAAGGGCACCGTTTGCCATCATGAACTGAGAAATTAATTAATTAAAAATAAGCTAAATATGTTTAGAGAATTAATTGTGAAATGATTATATATTATCAATATCAAAATAATAAAATAAAAACCTTGGGTATCATGTCCACATTGTACTCCTTGCTCGAACCCAATGCCTCTGGAGGGCTACCATCACCTCTAAATCTCTTCCAAATCTATATAATTTTTTCCCCTTAAAATAATAATAAATACTACAAAATCTAATGGAATTATCCAAACTCATTGGGGAATTCTAATTGACCTGATTAAGACTAAGTGATGTTGATTCTCCACCGTAATAGTCATTTCTATCCATGTGAAGGACCTTGAGGCCCTCGACGGAGAGGAGACCACTTAGAATGCATTCCTTGAGGCCGGTGCCAAGTACGATCACATCGTATTCTTCATCCATTGCTCCGGAGAAAGAAGAAAAATAAATGAGAGATTTGATTCGAGTGAGAAAATTAAATAGTGGAGACTAAAGGAAGAGAGGAATTAATAGGTGATGTCGAAGAAGGGAGAGAGCAAGTCTTTCGGTAAGAAGACAAAGCGACAATGTTGTGTGACCATTAGAATGATAAGTGGTCACGATTTACCATTGCCCAAAGTGTCGTTTAGTAAAATCGCTATTTTTTTTATTATCTTTAAATCAGAGATTAAACAAAAGGAAATATATATATTTTTTTAAAATTACTCAGAACGGAATTGATTTGGATTTAAATTGGGTTTTTTAGGAGCGAACCAGACTTGAACCGGTTCGGTTCGTGAGACGATTCTAAACCCTTTTCATTCAACACTGTGAACCGTCTCTCTCTCTCTCTCTCTCCCACTCGAGCCGCCGTTTCCTTCGCCTCCCCTTTTCCGTGTACCCAACTCCCTCCTTCCTCGAGCGGCGGCGCCGGCCCTTCATCGTTTGTGCGGGGGTTGCAAAGAACTGGAGTGAACACCGCGTTTTCGTCCTTTGCGACGAGTTTGCTTCAGATTCCGCATTTGGACCGCCAAAGTGAAATTAATGAAGAATTTAAAGGTTTCGTCGCAGCTCTCGCTGGATCTCGAGTTGCAGTTCGAGGGAGAGTCGATTCTTCTGTCCGCCTTCGACGTCGAGCGCAACCGTGTCTTCTTTGCCTCTTCGTATAATGTCATCTACACTCTCCAACTTCCGCTATCTACGGTAAGGAATCGACGTGCATATTTCTATTGCTACTATTACTATTATGATTATTATTTTGTGGAAATAAAGTTCATTGAGTAGTCGGATTAAGTTTGATTGTAATGAATTATAATGATCACCGTTCACCTCATCGCTGGAACTGCGAGAACAAACCTTTTTATGGTCACGAAAGTTTCTCCTTTCTTCAATTGATTTTTGTTAGGTGTTGGTTTTTCTCTGATTTTAATCTGGCATAAGCAGCACAAATCATTATCCTACATAAATGAAACTATGAATATCAGTTCCAGTTTATGCACTCGATTAAGTTACTTAGTTACAGCTATAAATCTAACATACTGTTCTCAATGGTATATTAAACACTTGCAAATTCACTGTGTTTACTAGTTAATGATTTTTCAATCAGTTTTAATATTCATCCCCACGCACCCCCCTTTATATCTGTGTATATTTTATAAGCTCACAAAATAAGGATGGATTTAAGTATCTTCCTAAAGTAGTTTTCTTGAGTGTGCATTTATCTAAGCATATTTAAATAAGAAGCTATATTGTTGGTCTTTATCCCCTAAGGTGATAGCCATAATTAAAAGTCAAAGTTTAGGTGAAAAGTTAATAACCACAAATGTGATTTTTGCATTAATCTGCAATGCAATGCAATGCAGGTAGTTGCAACTTATCTTTGTTTTTCATTTTTCTTGGTGTATTTAGAATTCTTCTTCAGAAGTTGAGCCTCTACACTTGGAACCCGAGGATCATATTTCTGCAATGGATTATCTAATGGAGAAGGAAGCGCTGATTATTGGAACTTCAAGGGGTTGCTTAATATTGTATAATGTTGATATGAAAACTACTGAATTTGTTGGCAAAGTAAATGGCGGAGTAAAGTATATTGCTTCAAGCCCAGATGGAGCGCTTCTGGCAGTAACATCTGGATCTGGGCAGTTGCTAGTCATGACTCAGGATTGGGATGTACAGCATGAAACTCCACTTGATCCTAATCTTTCTGATGTAAGTTGTGAACTTATATCCTAAGCATTATTTGTATTTTTTGCATAGCTTCGTTGTTGTTTATTGTTAAATTACCGTCATATTTGTCTATGGACTGTTAAGTTTAGCAATAACATGGATTCTTGGTAATATATACTTGATGTATGGAGAATTTATTAAACTAGAGATCAACTTTGACCTTTTTAATTCTATTGTGAGTAGAAATGAACTTATAGAATGTAGAGGGGAAAAACCATGACTTATATTCTTTTTGGTTGCATCATTTAATAATAAGCCATTAAGCTCAACTATTTCCCAACAAGCCATAAAATTGTAGCAATTTTAATATTTAGTAATATTTCCAATGACTCAAACAATAATACCATATGCCCTAGTTAAGCTAGATCTGATTTTTGTCGGTATTTGCTTGAATTTTGAGGTCTGCATAGTATATGTTTGTTTTCAAGGTTATTCTTATATTTTAAGTTCTGTTCTAGGATATGGACACTCATGATTTGGGTGGTCCTTCTAGCAGTCAATTTGATAGCTCCATTTCTTGGCGAGGCGATGGAAGATACTTTGCTACAATTAGTCAACTTTACTATTCTTCTTCTCTGCAAAACAATTCTTTTCCTTTACAAAAGCTTAACATCTGGGATAGAGAATCTGGAGACTTACATTCTTCTTCAGAGCTCAAGAAGTTCATGGGTACATTCTTAGATTGGATGCCTAGTGGAGCTAAAGTGGCAACTGTGTTTGACAGAAAAGGTGAAAATAAATGCCCTTTGATAGTACTTTTTGAGAAAAATGGAATGGAGAGAAGCTCTTTCTCTATTAACGAGACAGCAGAAGCAACAATTCAGATTTTAAAATGGAACTGCAACTCAGACCTCCTGGCTACTTCTATTGTCAGTGATGAATTTGATTCTATCAAAATTTGGTCCTTCAGCAACAACCATTGGTATATGAAGCAAGACATCAGATATCCAAAGAAAGAAGGTGTGAGGTTCTTGTGGGATCCATTAAAGCCTATGCATCTGATTAGTTGGACTTTGAGTGGAAAGGTTACATTTTACAACTTCATCTGGATCACTGCTGTTACTGAGACATCAGTAGCATTGGTTATTGATAACTCCAATGTGTTAGTAACTCCTCTTTCAGTCTCCCTAGTCCCACCTCCCATGTCTCTCTTTAGTCTGAAGTTTTCTAGTGCTGTTCGAGAAATCTCCTTCTTATCCAAGAGTTCAAAGAACTATATAGCATCATGTCTATCCAATGGAAGTTTATGTGTAGCAGAGACTCCTAGTATTGATACGTGGGATGCATTTGAAGGAAAAGTAATTGATATTGAAGCTTGCCATAGTGATTTAAGGTTGGAGAGCTTTAAGCATCTAACTTGGTTGGATTCAAATATTCTTTTTGGAATAACTTCTAGAGGATCTCTTAGTTGCTTAGGGAACAACATTACCCAACAAAATTCTCATAATTACTTTTTGCATGAGATCGAGCTTGCATGTTCTGAGAATTCAGAGCCTGAATCATTTGCTTCTTCAGGTTGGCATGCACAGATATCGGAGTTGGCATCTTTTGAAAAGCCTATCATTTCTATTGCTGCTGTTCCAACAAAAAAATTTACAGCCTTCGTTCAGCTTCAAGGAGGATCAATCATTGAGTATTCTTCTACTAAGTTGATGACACTTGAACGAACTCATCGTCATGATTCTGGATCTGATCATGGGTTTTCATCGTCATGCCCTTGGATGAAAGCAGTACTTGTTCGTCATGATGGTATTTTGAGAGACCTTGTTTTTGGGCTTGATGATAATGGTAGGCTACATCTTGGAAGGAGAATATTATGCAAAAACTGCAGCAGTTTCTCATTTTATTCTGCCAATGGTGGAGTCACTGAGCAAGTCGTTACTCATTTGCTGCTTATCACAAAGCAGGATTTGCTAATCATCATAGGCATGGATGATATTTTGCGTGAGAATCTTGAAACAAAAATAGATAGTTACAGTCCTTCTAATAACCATGAAGAGGAAAATAAAGATTTTGTTCATATATGGGAAAGAGGAGCAAAGTTGATTGGAGTAATGCATGGAGATGAGGCAGCAGCCATATTACAAACTAATCGGGGTAGCTTAGAATGCATTTATCCAAGGAAATTGGTTCTTGTGTCAATTACTAATGCTTTGGTGCAAGAGCGTTTTAAGGATGCAATGCTTATGGTGAGGAGACATAGGATAGACTTTAATGTCATTGTCGATTACCATGGTTGGAAAGCTTTTCTAAAGTCAGCCAAGGAGTTTGTTCGTCAGGTAGATAATCTCGGCCATATAACAGAATTTGTTTCATCAATCAAGAATGAGAATGTGATCAACAAACTATACAAGGCATATATTCCTCAACCTTCTCCAATTGTGGCACTGACTAAAAATTCAGAAAATATTCAGGATCTTGCCACAGGAAGCAAGGTGTCTGATGTTCTTTTTGCTGTGCGGAGGGCTCTTGAGGAACAAATACCACAAAGCTCAGGAAGAGAGCTCTGTATACTGACCACTTTAGCCCATAGTGAACCTCCAGCTTTGGAGGAAGCACTGAATAGAATAAAAGTTATCCGAGAATCGGAACTATTGGGGGCTGACAATAAACTGAGGTTATTCCCTTCTGCCGAAGAATCTGTAAAGCATTTAGTATGGTTGACAGATCCTGAGGCTGTATATGAAGCTGCTCTAGGTTTGTATGATCTTAACCTTGCTGCCATGGTGGCAGTGAACTCACAGAAGGATCCAAAGGAATTTCTTCCTTATCTCAAAGGACTTGAAGATTTGCCACCTCCTGTTATGAGATATACCATTGACCTAAGACTGCATAGATACGAGAGTGCTCTAAAACATATTGTTTCAGCAGGTGATGATTATTATGAAGATTGCATGAATCTCCTGAAGAAGAACCCTGAACTCTTTCCCATTGGTCTGCAATTAATTTCTGACCATGTGAAAAGATCACAAATCCTAGAAGCCTGGGGGGATCATCTTAATGCTGAAAAACACCTTCAAGACGCTGCTATGATTTACCTGTGTTGCTCATCTCTTCAGAAAGCTCTAAAAGCATATCGTGCTTGTGCTGATTGGAAAGGTGTATTTACAGTAGCTGGTCTCCTCAAACTAGGAGACAAAGAGGTTCTTCTACTGGCAAATGATCTCTGTGAAGAAATTCAAGCACTTGGGAAGCCAGCTGAGTCTGCCAAAATTGCTCTTGAATATTTGAAGGACATTTCTAGAGCTGTTGACTATTTGATAATGGCACGAGAGTGGGAAGAGGCTCTTAGAATTTCCCACATGCAAGATCAGGACTTAGTCTCCCCTCTTAGGGATGCATGCATAGAATGTGCTACTGCATTGACATCTGAATATAATGAGGGGTTAGAAAAGGTAGGGAAATACTGTGTCCGTTACCTTGCTGTGCGCCAGAGAAGGATAATGCTTGCTGCTAAAATTCAGGCAGAGGATAGGTTGGCAAGTGATGTCGATTATGATACTCTCTCTGAAACTAGCAGTACTTTCAGTAACATGAGTGCATACACTGGAAGGTATTCCATTTAGGCAAAATTACTCCTTTTTCTGCAACCTATTCTTTGCCTATTATTCTTTAACAGTTTTTCAAAACACTAGAATCTTTTAGTATGTGGGTTACAACCAGAACTTTTCTGATTGTTTGTGTGCACTGTTGCAACAGAAAATTTTGTGATTATACAACAATATATTGTTCTTAAATTTGCTGTTTTTCAGTAGAGTCATTATATCATCCTTAACATTTTAGTTTAATCTGATATTTGACATTTCCTTGTTCTTTGCATTAGTTTTTGTCTTGTATATATCTTGGGAGCCAGGATCAACTAGAATAGCATGTTTAGTATGAGAGTTTCTTTTTCTCACCATGGGATTTGTTTGGAAATATACCAAACATTATCCATTTACAGTTGATGTGGTTCATGGGACTTAGTAGGATTTAAAATTTCGTGTTGGCGGAAGAAGAAAAAGTCAAAGAAAAAATATTGTGAGACAATAGTTAAGTGTTACTAAATGAGATTTCGTAGAAACTAAAAATTTAGCCTTTGTTCATATTCCTTTGGAGTGTCAAACATGTTTTTGAGAAAAAGAATACTGGATATATCACCCTAATGTGTTCAGTAATTTGAATTCAGAATGCCTCACTATGTATCGCTAGAATTTAACTTCTGTTAGCCATTTTAATGTGTTATAATAGATTTCACATGATTCTACAGAAGTTTCTGCTATTTTTTTTTATACATGTTACTGTTAGCTCCATAACGTACGGCATTATACACTTATTACTCTAACCAAAATATACTTGAATTTTAACAGGACAGAGAAGAATTCATCGACCTCCATCAGTTCAAGTAAAGCTAGTAGAGTTCGCGAGATGAGACGTCAAAGGCATAGAGGTGGAAAGATTCGACCTGGAAGGTGCCAGTTTGCAATTTTTCTATCTTGAATTGTTCATATTTTCCTTGATTCTCTTCATCTTATTTCACTTTTTCTGACCAATGCATTGGCTATTCATCAAGCAGGATAAATGTGTCGTTATTTGAAAAGATCAAATAATAAAATGTTAATAATCCAGAGTAAATAGGTAGCTCAAGTAGTTAATAAAATAGAAAAATATGTTAAGTTGATTTGAGCATGTCCATAGACAGATTAGTAGTTTCTAAAGTTTTGACAAGTTGAATCCAGTTGAATATATGAAAGGTAGAGATACCAAAGAAAATTTTATTTTGACGTAATTAAGATTATTGGAAATTTTGGATATTACAAGAGTCAAAATTGGCCCGATAAGATTTATATTATGATATCAGATAGTTTTGAATTCATGGTTGCTTGATGGTGTTGTACCAAGTTGGGCTATAACACCACTATAGTCTGCAGGGGTGGCCCATAGTTTGGCTGAGAGAAAAATCAAAATATTTTGGTTTGAATAATCCAACCTGAAATCGAGCTAAAACTGTTTTGTTTCGGCTTGAAATACATCAAAATTTTCAGTTTGGGTGGGTTTGAAATTGGTAATTGTGAAATAAATACATATTAACAAAACCCCAACGAAGACTGGTTTCCAGACAAGATTTCTATTGTAAGAAACCATACTAATTAACATACTAATTTATCTCTATATGCATACATGTAAAAGGCAGCTCGGTGCACGAAGATCCCGTCAATGGGGTCCCGGAGAAGGGTCAATATACATACGTATATATATTATAAAAACTTTAACAGTTTGTTTAAGTTTTAACGGTTTGTATAGATACAAAATCAATAATTTTACCTAATTTTCAAACTGAAACCAAACGATAATCTCAACATTTACCTAATATCCATTGTGCATGTCCATCCCTATTTCTGTGGCTTACTGATTCTTTTCATTAGTTGGATGGAAATCAAATTTTGTTTAATTCCTTCTCATTATTTGCTACTGAACAGCCCTGGAGAAGAGTTAGCACTCGTGGAGCATTTGAAGGTCATGTCTCTTACTGAAACAGCGCAACACGAACTCAAAGGCCTCATCATAACCCTTATCATGCTGGGAAAGGAAGAAATTGCTAGTAAGCTTCAATCTGCTGCAGATGCCTATCAAATATCACAGCAGGCAGCTGTAAAACTAGCCGAAGATACAATGGAAAATGATACAATAAACGAAGAAAATCAAACCCTAGAAAACTACATAAAAATGGTTAGAGTTCCATATATGAAAGCACTTCCTCCGGAATCTAAAGCTTTACTACCGCCCATGCCAGGACTGATATTGTGAAACAAAGTTACAATTTTGAGGCCTATTGAGTCAAATATATCAGTTGTACACATTAGGTGCAAGAGTAATTTTAACTGTTAGCCTTCATGTTATAATTATTGACTTTAGAGGAGATTCAAATGGTTTGTACTTGTAATTTTTGAATGTTTTGGCTGTTGCCATTGTGATTCGTAATCATCACCATTTGGATTAACAGTATTTTGTTTTGGTCATTCATATCAGCCAGGAGTACGATATTATGCGAGGCCTGGTGGCTTACTTTCTTGCGAAACTTGTGAAACATCCTGAACTCTTGCAATCCTACCAAATAGCATTTATTTTTCGCAACTATGAAACATCCAGAATAGTCGAGAAAATTTGACTGCGGGTGTTTAATTGTTGCTGACATAAGCAGAGACTTTAGACCTTGTTTTTCTTCATTATGCAAACAATCTTCCTCCTGAAAATTTAGATTTTAATTTAATTGTACTCTTTTAAATTGGCAATCTTTTAATAGCTCAGTTGATCCTTTGCTCTTCCTCTGCTTCCCACAATCCGATTGCTCGGACAACCAACGCAGAGCTCATCACAACCAACACTGCAAACAATGGAGGAACAACGATGTCGATATTGGAACGATCGAAGAGAATAGAAGGCAAACACACAGCTAAATTTGGCGACCCATCCATGGGTAGCCTCACTGTGCCTGCCCCACACGCCTGCATGAACGCTGATGAGGGTGACACTGCCCATATGAAGGCTAGCTCCGGCGACAAGGCAGCCAATGCGACGGTGACGATGATGAGGATCGTCCATGTTACGACATAGACGATGAACTGCCAGCGGTCGTGGAGGGCTTCCATGAGATCGATCCGTAAGGAGGAAAGGAATGGCCACGTGGGATTGGGATGATGGAGAGAGCACATATTTTATATGTAGCAAAAGCCCTCCTCTTGCTACTGAACTAACGTCTGTTAGGAATGAAAAAATAAAAAGACTCCTTTGCCACCCAAATCAATATAATTAAAATTGACGGAATTAGAAGAGAATTACAAGGCAACATCAATTCCAAATAATAATTAATAAAATGTAGTATTGGTTTAAAATATGAGATAGAGTTATTGCATCTATGTGGTAAAAGGTGATTCGTTCACTTCAGCGTCTCTGTCAATCCGTCCTCAGGTCAACACGAAGAAAATAAATCACGGATGACTACTAACCATTGATGTAAATGGTTAAGATATAGAGGAGATATATAGAGTTATTGCATCTATGCTTATTAGACAAGGATGTTCATAAACAATAAAGGAGGTGGGCTGATTATGACTTTGTAATATAATATAATGTATTTAATTTTATAATATAATATTTGATTATAAGGATAATTATATTTTTTATTTTGTGTCTATTATTTTTATAAGAAATATAATTCATGTTATTATGAAATGAAAAAATATACTGCGATCTCTACCGGCGGTCATCGGTCGGCGGCGGACGGCGTGCAACGATCAGCAGCCGGTGAGGGAGATGGTATCGGTAAATTTGTTGATGACTTAATTTGATGAGATGAGATTAGAGTTATATTTAACATATAAATTTTAAACTAAAATGTAATCCAGATTATGTCTTATAATTCAGATTAATTATAAAAATCTATTTTCTTTTATAATTAAATTATATTACATTATATTATAAATTTAAAAATATACTAAATAAAATAATCAATCTTATAATATAATCATAATCCGTACGCACCAATCTC
>JBBPFQ010848754.1:0-12313 GCA_037974815.1 Kaempferia elegans
AGTGATTGCCCAAAGTAAACGGTCGAAGACCGTGGGCCTTGCAGTAGGAGCCGAATTAGACTCCGAAGCAAGTAAAATTCCTTGTGTCTACTTTTACTTTACTTTCCGCTGCGTACTTGATTTTGATTAACGAACGATTTGCGATATTCACCCCCCCTCTATCGCGCTCTAACGATCCTACAAAAGGTTTAAGTGAAATATTATAAAATACTTTGAAATATTGTTTGTAACCTAGTATTTTCCCAAGTTATTGAAAGATACTTTAAAAAATTAAATTTTGAAGGAGGAATTCTTAAACAAATTTTTGAAAAGGTTATATTCAAAAATGTTTGTCAAGCAAGCTGTATCTCTTTATAATAGGTAATTTTTAAAATGCTTTTCTAGAGGTTTTGCACATAGAATTTTAAAAGAAGAAAAAACAATCCAGGTATAAACATATTCAAAAGAGAATTTTGAAAGATGTTCCAAGCGTATGAAAATAGTTTTCAAAAGATAATTTTCAACAGAGAATTTTTAATTTTTAAAATATTTTTTAAGAAAATAATTTAAAAATTATTTTAAAGTTAATTTGAAAAACACATATTTTTCAAATTAATTTTAAAATAATTTTCCTAAGTGATTCATCAGGAGAGTTTGAAAATTTTTTGAAGTTGAAGAAAACAATTTTCAACAGAACATTTACATCTTTTAAAATGTTTTTGAATAATTTAAAAGTTATTTGAAAATACTTTTGAAAAATATTTTAAAAGCTCCCCTTGAACTTGATATAAAAATACTTTGATTGTCTAACCTTTAGCTACTAACTAATTATCGATAGGATAGTATTTTTTCACTTGGTTAGTCAAGTTAAGTATGTGTGTCTAGAAAAATTGAATTTCTTAACTTGATTACTGTAATTGGGTATTTATAGCCCAGATTTATATTGATGCACAGATATAAGCATTCTTAAGTCAAGGCAAAGGCCTAAGCATCTTACACCATTCTATGTTTGGAATACACAATCAAGGTAAGTCTAGTGTACTTATGAGATGTTGGTTATATAAATCTATAGGATCATAATATCTAGGATTCAAACTTAGGATAAGTCCAAATGGATAATTTTTGAAATCTAGAAAGTGAGGATTTTCAAAACAGATTTATCCTAGAATTTAAAAAATATTTTAAAATATTTAAATTAAATAAAGAAAAGAGAGACTAAAAAACATGTAATCCTAGTCTATCGTGCACATTCATAATTGTTGGCGTAGGTTACTAAATTCAGATTTAGGAAGTGATTTGGTAAAAATATCAGCTAAGTTAGACTTGTATTGAACATAGTTGAGTCAATGCCCCCTTTAGCCACATGGTCTCTTATAAAATAAATTTTTTATTTCTATGTGTTTAGTTCTTGAGTGATGTACAAGATTTTTTGTTAAGTTGATTAAACTTATGTTATCAATAAATAGATTAACATTTTTATAATCTAAGTTAAAATCTTTTAATATGTGCATTATCTAAAGTAGTTGGGCTGCACGCTCGCAGATTGCGATATACTCTGCCTCAGTAGTAGATAAGGCAACACATTGCTGTTTTTTACTAAACCAGTTGACAAGTAATGGTCCAAGAAGTTGGCATCCGCTATTTGTACTTTTTCTGTCTAGTTTACAGTCAGCATAGTCTGAGTTAGAGTATCCTAAAAGGTCAACGGTAGTTGTCCTAGGATACTACATTCCAATGTTAATTGTACCTTTTAGGTATCTAAAGATTCATTTTACATGAGTTAGATGAGATTCTTTAGCACAAGTTTGATATTTGACACACATGCTAACTGCAAACAATATATCAGGTCGACTTGCAGTTAGGTATAGGAGACTGCCTATTGCACTTCTGTAATATTTAAGATCAACTGGTTTTCCATTTAGGTCACTATCTAGAGTTGTATTTATTACCATTGGTGTGTTTATTTTTTTTGCATTGTCCATTCCAAATATTTTAAGTAGCTCTTTAGCATATTTATGTTGATATATATAATTTCCATCACTTATTTGTTTGATTTGTAAACCTAAGAAAAATGTTAGTTTACCTACTAAACTCATTTCAAATTCTTTTTCCATTAGGGTTTTAAATTTTTGTAAAAATTCTGAGTTTGTTGACCCAAAGATTATATCGTCTACATATGTTTGGGTTATGAAAATATCTTACTTAAGTGATTTTATAAAAAGAGTTATTAATTTGACCTTGATTGAAACCCTTGGAAATTAGATAGGATGCTAACTTTTCATACCAAGCTCTGCGTGCTTGTTTAAGACCGTATAATGCTTTCTTTAATTTAAAGACATGGTTAGGATGGTCTAGACTTTCAAATCTAGGTTGTTGACTTACATACACTTCCTCTTTTATTAACCCATTTAACAAGGTTGATTTAATATCCATTTGATACAACTTAAATCCTTTGTCGTCTGTAAAGCTTAATAGCATCCAAATAGATTCGAGTCTGTCTACTATGGCATAAGTTTCATCATAGTCATGTCCTTCTACTTAACTAAATCTCTTAGCTACTAATCTAGCTTTATTTCTAATAATTTCTTTTCACTTAGTTTATTTCTAAATACTCATTTTGTTTCGATGATCTTTTTATGATTCGGTAATGGTACTAAATCCCAAATTTTATTTCTTTCAAATTGGGCCAGACTTTTTGCATAGCTATGGTCCAGGGTCAAGTAGGGATTTTTCTATGGTTTTGGGTTCAATTTTAGAAATTAGGGATATTGGACATAGATTTCTAAGTGATGATCTAGTTTGTACCCTTAGGTTTGGATCACGTATAATTTGTTCAGTTGGATGATCTAAGTTGATTCTAATTGTTGTTGTGTTTGATCATTTTCTTGTGGTTGAATTTGCTCATCTTCATATTTGTTTATTAAATTTGACACTTGCTCCCCTAGATCAGTGCTAGCTCTAACCAAATCAATTGGTTGGTATTGGGTTGAGTTAGATTCCTTGGGGTTTGTGTTTTTATCGAATTTCACATTAGTTGTTTCCTCAATTCTTAGTATAGTTTTATTGTAGACTCTATATCTTCTACTGTTTAAGGAGTTCCCTACAAAAGATTCCATTGTCAACTCTTGAGGTAAATTTTTCTAAGTATTCTCTTGTGTTTAATATGTTGACTAGACAACCAAATACCTTAAAGTATTTTATATTAGGAATTCTGTTATAGTATACTTCAAAAAGAGTTTTATTAAGGTTTTTGTTTATTATTGTTCTATTTTGGGCATAACAAGCTATATTGACAGCTTCTGCTAAAAAATATTTAGGTAGTTGATATTCATTAAGCATTGTCCTAGTGGCTTTTTGGAGGGTACTATTTTTTCTTTCTACAATTCCATTTTGTTGAGGTGTCTCAGGACATGAAACTTCACGATGGTATCCATTTTCTAGGTAAAATTTTTCAAATCTCTGATTTTTGAATTCACCATCATTATCACTTCTTATCCTTTTGATTTTTAGATTCTTTTCATTTTCTAATTGTTTATAAAAGTGACTGAAGGTTTCAAATATTTCATCTTTATGTTTTAAGAATTTTACCCATGTAAGTCTTGAAGTCATATATTATTTCTAAGCAGTATAGACTCCCATTTATTGATTTAATTTCATGTGAATCAAATATGTCTAAGTATAGTAACTCTAGTATTGAAGTTGTTTGCTTTTGATTGGTTGGTTTGTGAGTTGATTTGGTTTATTTTTTTGGTTGGCAAACATTACAAATTGTTGGATCAATGTTAGGTAATTTTAGTAAACCTCTAACTAAGCTATTTAATTTGGTGATGTTTCTAAAGTGAGTGTGGGACATCCTTCTATATCATAGCCAAGTTTCCTTTTTTTTTTATGTCAAATGACATTTAAGTGAGGAGCTGGTGAGGTTAATGACATATATGTTATTTCTCCTAAACCATTTAAATCTTATACTAAGGTTATTTGTGTGCTTAATTAAACATTTAGTAGAGATAAACCTAACCTTATATCCTGAATCACACAATTGATTTATGCTAAGTAAGTTGTAATGAAAATTCTCAACAAGTAAGACTTTCTTGATAATAATGTCAGATTCAAGTTCAATATTACCTACCCCTATTACCTTAAGCTTGCTGTTGTTTCCAAAGACAACTGCGTATAGATTTTTGTATTTGAGATGAGTGAATTTGGTGTGATCCTCAATTATGAACATCCACTATCCCGTATTCATTTGGATTCCTACTGAGAGTAAGAGTTCTAAATTAGGGGTAATTCTTAATACTTAGGTCTAATTTGAAGCAATTAAATTAAGTAAGACTTGATCTTGAATTTAATTAATTTGGGTTTAATGAAAGTTTTAATTGAGTTAGATTTTAATTAAATTTCTAATTGAGTTAGATTTTAATTAAAGTTCTAATTGAGTTTAGTTAAAGTTTTAATTAAGTTAGATTTTTAATTAAAGAGGGTTGAATTAGGGTTTGATGAATGCTTAATCAATTAAGTTAAATATTAAGATTATTTAGTTTAAATTTAGTTTGATTAGATTGAAATTAATTAAATTTAAGCTTAGGTTTGAATTTTTAGGGTCCTTAATCATCTCACCCAGTCTAACTTTTCAGACATAGGTATCCTATGATTTTGTAAGATGAGTTAGATTAATTTTTAGGATTTATTTTTGTAAGGAACTAATCGCTAAACACGCGAAGAGGTGCAGCCGAAAACACAAAAAAACTAGTTCCTTTCCAGAAGATCCATGGAAGGAAACCCATATATAAGCTTTGTTAATACTCTATCACATAGAATGAATCTTTACCTTTGTTGAGTGTCTTTTGCAATCCCGACGGCAACTTTCTTTAGCCTTCTCGGATTTAGTGCGATCAAGTGTTCGCATTTCCACGGTATCCACACGAACAAAGGTTTGTGGAAGAAAATCCAAATTGTAGTGCTAGCCACAAAGAAGGATTCGACCACCAAGTGAGGAGAGGAAGAAGAAGAAGAAGGAGGAGGAAGAAGTAATTCACACTTAATGAAAAAATTGAATTCAAAACTCCTTTTGTACTCATTTAATCAATTGACATTATGAGTTATTAATTCAATATATGACTCTTTATCTTCCTCATCATGACTAAGTCAAAATTGACCGCTCATCTTCCATTTGACCAAGTCAAAATTGGTCATTCATCTTCCATGATGAATTTAAGTTCATGATGAATATAATTCACCATGTGACTCAATGAGTCTAACTCATATCAATCCAAATTAATATAATTAGTGTAATTCAAATTTGACTCAATCCAATGTTGGACCCAATTGAGTTTAACTCAATGAGTCTATTTGGATTAGACTTAATTTAATGATTCGTCATAAGAAATTATTAATTTACATTAATTATCTTTAATGGGTTGGATTTTAACATATTAGATTAACTAAACCCAATAAGTCAATCCATAACCATTAACCCAATAAGCCTAATCATCTCATAATTGACTCTTACGGCTAATACCAACCGTTTTAACTTGTGTTAGATTCAAGTTTAGCTTTGGGTCCAATAAGCAGACATTGTTTGAATAAATTTCTAGGCACTGGTGAGTCACTTGGACATCATTAGAAGTAACCATGTGCTTCGAAAATTTTCATATAGTCTTACCAACGGAACTTAGTACTAAACTTTAGTCTAACCGGTCTAGATTGGAAAGGGGTAACTTCAGTTAGTTCTGGTAAGTTGTCTGCACCAGATTGAAGCCATATCTTCCTAGACATGCATAGACAAAGCTTTTCTAACTTGCTATCATCCCAATCTTCTCTAGTACTGTTTGTCAAGTTAAACCTGTCCCTAATTAGTCTAGTCCTAATTACCCTTATAGGTAAGGTTTAGGTTCTTGAGGTACCAACTAGTTTGGAACCTCCCTTGAGTTTGTGGATTTGAGTTTTATTTTGAATTTGTGTCGATTTGTCTTATAGTTAAAGTATATGGTATTATAAGATTGATTCTTAGTTGTGTATTTTTGGTTAGACTTTTATTTGAAACCCAAGTTAGGATTAGGTATTGATTTGATTATGTTTGGTTTGATTGAATTTTGGTTAGGTTTGATTTGTATATAGTGAATTTGATTTTTAGGTATGTAAAATTGATTTGGTCATACTTGCGTGGTTAAGCATGCTTTTAGAACCCATGCTTTAACTTGCTTTCTATTTTGAGTTAGGGTTAGAAATGATTTGAATGTTGAATTTGAGTTGTATTCGAGTATGGACTTATTGTACACAACTCTTTGGGATCCAAGTATCATGTTTAGATACTTGGTTCCAGAGGGAAACTTTTTCAACTGTTCTTTCAGTTCTTCAATTAATTTTTTAGAACATAGTTTTCTTCCTCAAGTTTTGCAAAGATCTTTGTTTTGAACTAGATCTGTTGAAGAAGTTAAGCTCAGTTGTTTCTTAAGGAAATTATTTTCCTTAAGGTGGAGCTTAGCGTGTTTCTCAGTTTTTATCAATTTGTTGTTTAAACAGGATGTGATTCTAAAAAAATTTGCAGAAAAAATAGAATTTACCTCAACTTGTTCGTCAGAACCAGATTCGGATTCGCGGCTCGATTTATACTCGGATTTGTCTTCTTGATTTGATTTATGTCCGGTTGCCATTAGCGCGAGGTAGCTAGTTTGCTTTGGTTCGTCGGCTTTCGATCCATCCGAGGATGATTCATCCCATGTTGCTTTGAACGCCTTCTTTTGTCTCATCTTCTGCGTCTTGTCTTCGTTCGGGCATTCATGCTTGAAGTGCCCTTTCTTGTTGCAGTCGTAGCAAGTTATGTTCGCCTTCGAGTTGTTCGACGTGGACTTGGACATCTTCTTTATGTCATGCTTGGGGAAGTTTCTTTTGCGTCTAGTGAACATTTTCCTTACCATGTTGACTATCAGCTCTTCTTCGTCTAATTTTGAATCTGACTCCATTTCTGGTTCGAGTTTGGATCGGGTTCGTGCATTAGTCTCCTTTGAGGAATCTACAAGAAAAGCAATATCCTTCTCGACTGACTTTGAGTTAACTTGTTCGTGCAGTTCTAATTCACAAAATAACTCATCTAACTTCAAATCTGAAAGATTCCTCGAAATCTTATAGGCATCTACTACAGATGCCCATAGTGCATTTCGAGGAAATGAATTTAGGGCATACTTGATGACATCGCCGTTCTCCGGTTCATGTCCTATCATATGCAGCTGATGTCCTCACAAGTGCATGGGAATATCAAAGTAATATAAAAGATTATCGTATTCACGGGGAATTGGATTCTAAGCGCTAGTAGGTGTGCTCTTGTAAATTAGCTAGACTAACATTTGCAAATGTAACAATTACTAAGGAAATAAGAACAAACTAGCAAGTAAGAGTGTAAAGGAAAGAGAAAAAACAAAGTCTTAAGGATGTGTCTTGAGTGTGAGTTTCATTGTGTTGGATGATTGAAACAAGATCATTGATCAATCCCTAATTTCCATTCCCTAAAATTGTAGGTATCCTATATGTATACCAAACATCACCTATTGGAGATGTTGGTTATCCTTACTTAAACTCCCTAATGGTAGCAAGAAGAAAGGTTAACTTAGTGAGTCCGGTTAAAGGATTAACTCTGTCACTAGGGCTCCCCGGTCATACGTCCCTAGATTAACACAAACTCTTCCTAACATTGGGTTAAGTAAGGACAATCAAGTACAAAGGATTCCTTACATAGTTATCCTTCTTACTGGATTTTCCTCCGTAGACAACTATGAGTAGGGATGTCCTCTGTCACCAAGGCCCCTTCCACACATGTCTACGGATTACTAATTCATTCAAAGGTAATCATTATCAAGCAATGAGATCATATAGTTTAGGTCCACAACACCGAACAATCCATTCTACAATTACTATCATTGCAAGACATTAAGCTATTGTAAACCTAGGTTATAACCTATAGCAATCAATCTTGAATACAATTCATAAGGATCACA
Organism: Kaempferia elegans; assembly: GCA_037974815.1. Lineage (NCBI taxonomy): Eukaryota > Viridiplantae > Streptophyta > Magnoliopsida > Zingiberales > Zingiberaceae > Kaempferia > Kaempferia elegans. The sequence goes on from JBBPFQ010848754.1 coordinate 7,971, forward strand.
TTAAAGAACATGTACAAGATTTACCATTATCATCACAATAACAAATAAAACATTTCCACAAACACCTAACATGCCAAATCAAAGATTACATAATCCATTACATGAATAAGTCCAAGAATCTTCACCAAGAAGGGAATACAAGCCAAATACAAGAATACATCTAATCATCCCCTCACAATTACACCTAATATGGAAGATCACAAGATCTACTCTAGACTCATGGAAAGGTCATCTCAATGTTCTAATGCTTACACAAGATATGCATCCAATTGTCTCATGATGGTCTAACCTAGCTCATGTACCACTTTAATGGGTGAACAACCCAACCCTTAGAATATACTACAACCCTAGGTGGCGAAGAACTGACATCGAGTTGCCAAACCTTCCCATTGATGTGAACTCTTGAAGAAGATCATTGTATTCCCTTATGTGGATGTTGTTATCCACATCTGTAACAGTCGGTCCATGAGCCCTCACATGGATGTCATTATCTACATCTGCATCATCTCTTCAACGGTGCACAGAAAAAACTTTATCTGCTCTCGGGGAACCGAACCATGCTAACCAGGTAGCACTTAATGGCTACTATATAAAACCCGCCTAAGATGTATGGGCGGTTCGGGTGCCAAGACCAGGTCTGGGTGCACTTGGACTAGGTCAAGTGCCCCACACCGTAGAAGTAAACCTCATGTTTAATTGGGCTCCGGTCGCTTGGGTGGTTTTGGACATCCTGAATAGGGCTCACCTGAACTCTTTTTCAGTCCTTCTCGAGCGGGCTTCCTCCCCAAATCTCATCTCTCGGACTGCCTTGTGCATCCTTCTCACTCCGCCAGTGTATTCTTCCATAGTTTCTCATCCCTCGGATGCGCTGAGTTCGTTGACTAGCTTCCCGCGCCTTCCTTCTCGTCTGCTGTGTCTTTCGCTCGACTTCTTGTGTTCCTAAGCTCCTGCACAGTTAGATATAGAATATAACATAACTTAGTTGATTACATCAAAATCACTTGGAGTACTAACAATCTCCCCTTTTTGATGTAAGTAACCCAGATTAGAGTTAGGGTTAAACAAGACTTATTATAAACAATTACATGCAAAAAAATAAGCAATTTTAAAAACTCAAAAAGAAAATTACTATCTCCCCCTAAACTTTATAATTCTCCCGCTTTCATCCCATTAAAAATAGGGGCACTAACTTTAAAAAAAAATATGAAAAAATTCTAAGGGAAAAATAAGATAGTCGTTTTTCTATAAAAAAACTTGTCATTAACTACAAAAGTTATCCAAATCTATAGAATTTTTTTCAAAAGAAATAGATTTTTACTCATAGAAAAATAAATAAGTTTTAAAAAAGTATAATTCTTGCTTAGATAATTAATAAATATGTTTTTCATATTCAAAAAATCATGACAAAATTCATAAATATGGGGAACAAAAAGTCCAGTGTAGAAAATTTAAATTTTCAAAAAAAATAATTTTTAAGCATTTTTAATATTAAAAATTATTATTTTGATAAAATAAAAATCATATAAAAACAAAGTTTCATCAAAAAATTTTAAAAATTTATTTTCTAGTATATGCTCATGTTTTCTAACTTGTATAAAAATCTTATATAAAAATTCATAAAGAAACCTTATGAAAATATTTTTGTATTAAAAAATTGATATTTTAAAAAATAATTTTTAAAAATAATTTTTAAAAATAATTTTTGAAAATAATTTTTAAAAAAATTCATTATTGCTAAGAAAATTTTGAAAAGTTTTGCACAAATAGAAACATTGTTCATATATCATTTTAAAATTTTTGAAGAGAAAATACCAATAGAATATTTAAAGAAAAAATTTACTTTACAATTAAAGCATTTCTAATTCAAGTAGTTTTTAAGGTAAACATGTTTTTGGAACTCAATATAGGTTCCTACCTATAGGATTAATAAAAAAATTTCTAGGGATATATTTTTATGATATTTTTCAAATTTAGCCTTGAATATATCTAAAATATCAATTCAGTCCTTGAAAATTCCTAAAAATTTAAACATTTGAGCATGTATTATTCTTTTCTAACTTTTCTACTTTTTCTTTTAATTCACTGTTTCAACTTTCAACTTATCAAAATCTTCTAACCTGTATGCGTTTGCTAATGGTAATTTAACTGTGAATTTTGTTTTTCTAACTTGACAAAATTTCTAGTAAGCATATTTATAAATTAAAAAGATTGATCGAAAGGTAAGACACATATCTTACTTACCTTGTGTTCTAATGCTCTCCTTCCATCAAAGCTTTCTTCCAACGATGCTCCCCTTCATCAATGCTCATCTCTGAAGTGATCTCTTCATCGTTTTGATGGTTTGCCTTTAGAGCTAGTCCGGCATAGACTTCAATCTCGAACTTGGATGAAGAATCGTCCCACGTCGCCTTCAGGTTCGTATGCTTCAAACTTGTTGATCTTTTGCTCTTGTCTTTGTCCTTTTAGAGTTTTGGGCAATCACCCTTGATGTACCCTTCCTCTTGGCAGTTATGGCATTTGACTTTTCTCTTCTTTTGAGTGTGCTTCTTTGCTTGTGACTTATGATACTTATTAGCTTTAAGAAATCTACTAAAATGTCTTACCATGAGGTCTACTTCATTTTCATCAATTGAGGAATCTAACTCGGGTTCATCCTTTTTCATGGCACTTATGGTCAGGTTGTGAGTTGATTCTTTTCTGTTGGTGCCAGAAGCACCAAATATCAAATCTGGTTTTGATTATGGTAAAGGGTTCAAAGTTAAGTCTATTTTGTAGACTAATCTGATGTACTAAGTGTGCAGGAAAGTCCTAGATAAGCTAGGCATGAAGTCTTGACCTGCAGGGTTGAGCAACAAAGTCTTGGTGAGTGAAGCCGAGCATGAAGTCTTGGTCCAGGGGATCGAGCAACGAAGTCTTAGTGAGTGAAGCTGAGCACGAAGTCTTGGTCTGGAGGGATCGAGCAGAAGTCTTTTCCGAGCGAGGATTGCGGACAGGAGTCGTGACGGGTCTAGGTTCGGACGTCGTCGAGTTCCGGGTCTTCGGAGGCTGAGCAAAAGTCCAACCGGAGGTGTCGGTTGGCAAAGGTAATTTCTCCTGAGAGGAGTAGGTGAGGACGCGTTCCCCGTAGAGGGAATAGTAGGCATCGGTCCGACCTAGGGTTTCGGTCGAAACCTGAAAGTCAGGATCAAGACAGCTCTTGCTGTAAGTTTATTTCCTTTGGATTATTTTTGTGTATGCTAATATAACTTGCAGGAAATAAAAAGAAAAGGAAAAGAAAATCGAAAGAGCTTGGATTCGAACCCTCTCGCAGGAAGGCAGGAGGGCGCCCTCGGAGGAGGCAAGGGCACCCTCAGCTTGCGGGAGGGCGCCCTCAAGATGACAAAAGGCGCCACCATGTGGATGAGTTCGAGCAGATCAAGTTTTGCTGCCAGTCTACCACGTACATGCAAAAGGAGCCCTCAACAATCTTGAGGGCGCCCCAGGTGGATAAAAGCTGAAGTTTTCAGCATTTATCCGAGTCCACGTGGGGGCGCCCTATGAGGGATTTAGGGTGCCCTATGATGGATTTAGGGTGCCCTATGAGGGATTTAAAGCACCCTCAACAACCTATAGAAGGCCTGTTTCATCCAAAAATTAGGGACAACGAAATTTTACAACTCTCCAACGCTCCCGTGATCTCGACGTCTTGCTACGCCAACTTCAGACTTTAATTCTAAAGACGTCGAGGTTCAGCTCCGACAAAGGCGATTGCGTTCTAAATTATAATTGTCGGTATATTTGTGATTTTTAATTAAATATCATTGTAATTCACTTGTACTTAATTTGATTGCTTAGTGATTGTCCAAAATAAACGATCAAGGATCCTGGACCTTGTAGTAGGAGCTGTTCCAGATTCCGAAGCAAGTAAAATCCTTGTGTCTATCTCTTATTTTATCTTTGCCGCTGCAAACTCTATTTCTTTTCGAAGGAAACGATTTGCGATATTCACCCCCCTCTATCGCTCTCTAACGATCCAATAATTGGTATCAGAGCGAGGTTCGCTTTAAATTGGTGAAACCACCAATTGAAGCAGTTTTTTTTTCGTTTGATTATTTTTTTGGTTTTTCGTAAACGTAATCAGAGAAGGTATTCTTGCCTTTCTCTGATTATCTTTTATCACATTCTTTTCCCTCTTCAAGCACTACTAATCCAAGACCAAGTCTTGGAACATCCTTGTTGTTTTTGTCATTGTCAGATTTTCTCTCCTTCTACTTCTTCCATGGCTCTACAAGAGGGATACATGCAGCACCGCTCGTCCTTCCCTATTTTCCGGTGAAGACTTCGGCTATTGGAAAAGCCGAATG